>CAAKHB010004232.1:152970-176131 GCA_901007665.1 Aeoliscus strigatus
CTCCATCTTGGTAGGTGGCATCAACAGTGCACGTTCCCCACTTCCTGTTGTATTTTCCTATTGTTTTTAACTGTAAAAACATGACACAAAGGTAAGGAATGGTAGTGAAGGGATGCAATGTACCAATGCAAAGTGCAGTGTGAAGAGAAATCCAGGAAGTATTTTGTGAAGCGCGCATCAAGGCTTGTATTGTAGTGTGAGACTGGTGATGTCGTCGATGACGTTTGAAGCTTCGCTGGTTCCAGAAGCGGTTTGAATTTCAGAGGGAGATTGGCGATACCGCTTTGGACGCGTTCACAATTCATGGGTTATGTGTTGGAGATCTGTGAGTTGGACAGTGATGTTTTGGCGAATTTTCGCACAAGCAGGAAAGAGGAATCGACTGAACCCCAGCACGGTGGAACACAAAAAAATAAATTAAACGAAACTAATTAAAACCCCCTCTGTCAGTAAGATAAGGTTGTTTGCTTCCCTGTTCTATGTACAAATCTACTTGGACATTGTTCTCATGCCCGTATCAGCCTTGAATACACACAAATAGTTCAAATGACTGAAAATACATATGTGTCTGTCTCTGACCGGCAGGGGGGTTTGTGTGCACATGCAGCCTTGAGAAATGAACCTTTTTGTGAACCAATCGCCATATGATGAAATGATGAAGCCAGCAGATTTGGAATCTCCCCCTGGTGGTTAGTCGCATTATAGGTCCTTAGTCTCTCTTCCAAATTGAATTTTGCTGATAAGTTTTCTTTTAATTAGTTCAGAAAACACAGCAGGTGCCTCTCACAAACAAACACACGCACACACGCACACACTCTTTCATTGTCTGTGTTCATCGCCTATGTCCGGTCACAGCCAGTTGAACTCATCCCGGCGGTTCTCACGGTCGCCAGATTATTTGATTTCCTTGCCGTCTCCCAGGTGAACTTCATCCTTTTCATCAGTATCATACGGATCTTGGTCCAGAAGCTGCGGTGTCCCGATGTGGGCGGCAACGACCAGTCCCAGTACAGGTATGTCAGCCAAGGCCCTGATATCCACGTCAGAATCACCTAGAACCCAGCTCATGTTAGACACCTCTTCATTCTGTGGGAGTGTGTTTGGAGAGTCGTCTATCACAGATGATGTGTCTAATCTTCAGGCTCTGATGAGGTTTAAACAAAGTCCTCACTGGAGAACCGTGTGTTTAATTGGTGTTTTTCTCTCTCAGGCGGTTGGCCAAATCCACTCTCCTCCTCATCCCTCTGTTTGGGATTCACTACGTGGTTTTCGTTGCTCTCAGTGAATCGATTGCAGAGGACTACAGAATATTTTTTGACCTGGCCCTCGGATCGTTTCAGGTGCTTTGTTATTGTCACCTCTCTTACAATTGTCACTGTGCATGAAAGTGTTTTTGTCCGTGTTAATGCCGTCAATAGAGGCATCAATATTCAAATGTTGGATGATGTTACATGAATCATTAGGGTTCTTTCTGTCTGTCTGTCTGTCACAGGGTTTGGTAGTCGCCATTTTGTACTGTTTCCTGAACAACGAGGTGAGGTGTCACTCTCGGAAATGATCCAGTGAAAATAGCAGCATCCATTTGAATCAAGCATCCTCTTTGTATGCCGTGTAAAGGTTCAGTGGAACCTGAACCTGAACTTGAACCTGTCTGCTTGTTAGCTTACCCAAACCCGACAGTTCCCGGGGCCACTGGAGTCCAACCATGTTTTGGGTTGTTTTATTTCAGTTATCACTTGCTGATAATGTTGATTATCATTGTCTTTTAAAGTTCTTTCTTTCTGTCTGTATAACACATAAGACAACAGAAAGAGACATTGTCTGTGGTTTTCTTGATGAATTTCTTACATCAACAGCTCTGACACTGTTCTGACAACAACAGTGATTTTAGTCCTGTTCTCTGTCCGTTAGTCACATGACACACAGGAGTTAGGACTTGATTGCACAGCCATTGTTTCTGATGACTGCAGCCATGTGTCTGGGTGGGTGGGGGGTGGTCCAATAAATGTTTCCATGACAGTGTATTTCTGTGCAGGTTCAAGGTGAGCTGAAAAGGAAATGGCGGAGCACGTACGTCAACTGTCGTCTGAACAGAGCTCGCCACTTAAACAGCACTTTTGGCTCCAAGAATGGCTGCGAGCACATGGTCCAGTTTCACCGTAACTCCAGAGCCCAGTCCATCCTGCAGTCAGAGACCACGGTGCTGTGAGGACCAACAAAGTTATGTGACAAATGTACGCTGAGGTGACGTGCCACGTGAACCTGTGTGTCCTCTTAGAGCCATACAGGTTCTGACCCGTTCTGAAGATTCCTGCTGGCAACAGAGAGTTGTTTTCACGCGAGCAGAGAAAGGACAGATCCTGTTGCAGGGTGACGTATACATCTTTGTATTAAACTTGTGTATGTTCTACTGAGTAAATTCACTGCAGAAATTCAAAATCTTATTGAGAATATTTGTCTAATTTCAAATAATCAAAATGTCTAAGACACATCAGCAGAAGAAGTAACTTGTTTCAGACAACCTCCACTTGTTTCAAGCAAATTTTCACTTTCACGTCAGTGGACGGAGAGTTTTTTTCATTATTATTATTACAAGCAAAATGTACAAGCAAAGTACAAGCAAAAAATATCTTGCTCCACTGGCATATTCATCCGATTGTTCCAAGTGAAACTTTACTTGAAACAAGTGAAAAATGTCTAAAAACAAGTTACTTTTTGAAAAACGTTTCAGTTCTCATCATCCGAGCTTGGATGAATGATTCTAGTCCACATGTATCAAACAAATCAAAAGTCAAAAGTGTTACTTCAATGAGCTCATGGCTGCAAAGAGAAGTCATGAGCTCAAAGGCGTACCCCTCTGTAACCACGGAGACTCAGCGGTCTGAATTACCCTCAGATACTTCCCCTACTGGGGCAGGATACAGAACCCGGGACCAGTGTCCTCCAGACGTCCACATCCTCTTCGCTCCAGCTGCCTCCAGGTCCGGGCACCATGTGCTTCTTGGTCGTCCACATTTCCCGTTTGCAGCAGCTTTGTTAAACCAGACGTGTGTGCACAGCTGCTTTGTGTGTAGCTACAGCTGCACATTCACTGCTGTCAAACCGGATTTTGCAAATGTTTAAATTCACTTTGCATCTAAACAGCAGCAGCTGTTAAATGTGTAGGGAAAACTAGAAAAAAATAAAAGTTGATTCCTATTTTACACGGTATGTTTCTGTTTTATTGTTGAAATCAGTCCTTTTCGTTTTGAATCAGTGATTAAAAAGATGCTGCGTTCATTTTTAATGTCCGTTTATTGAACTGCTGTCAACAGGGAGTGATGTGCAGGCTCCAAACTCAGAGAACCGACTCTCCACCAGTCGGGAGTCTGATGACAACACGCTCACTCCATCACTGTTGTAGCTTCCAGCTCCCATAGAATTATAACTTAAGGTGTCAGTGGGACGCTCACATCAGTGTGTATGTTGATTCCATCAACTGAAGCCACTCCCCTGGGAACTGACTGGTGGAGAAGAAGCCCAAACTGATAAAAAAAGTTGAATGATTTCAGCCCCTCAACAAGAAGCTTCCCTAGAGGTCGTAGGAGTTTCTCTGTAAGGACAGGGGGACATTGGTTTTATTCATGCAGCAGTAGCATGACTTTCAAAGTGTGTGCTTCTGTTCCGGTTCTGTTCTTGTAGCTGTGAATTCCATCTTCCAATGTAAAATTTATCATGAGAAAAAAATTTATATATATATATATATATATCTGTATATGGCCGGTATTTGTGTATTGCGTGCAGTATTTCATTGTTGGCCACAGTACATTCCGGTGACACCTGTCCTAAGACTTAAAACTCGTATTTAACTTTAAGTGGAGTTATCACAGCTCAGAAACCAAACCAGGCTGTAACAGTTCATCTTCACAGTGCCTTCAAAGATACTGAACCAACGCCTGGAAGTAACACAGAGAGAAGTTTATTGGCGGAGGTCACAACAGCACTGAGTCTAAAACATACGTTTCAACTATTTCATCTTTGGTTTTCTTTACAATTATGATACTTTTCTGGCACCAGGTTATGCACTTGTCTTACTGAGGTAAGATGTTGAATTCCGGTAAAAAACTACTTTCACAATCAACTAAGTTGCTGAATATTTCCTGAACAACTGACCTGTAAATTCCGAAAAACATATTGAAAACAATTTTGTTTTGCTCATGAAAATGAGTTCCCAAGGATAAATGTCTTACTACAAATGCTGTACACAAGTCGTCTCTTGTTTGTCTGACTTTAAGTGATATAAAGGCTCTTTAAGTGATTTGATGTTCAACTTTGGCCGACATGATGCTGAGTATCGTGTCTTTATTGTTTGTCTTTGACACCATGAATGTCATGTAGCACTCTTCTCTGTAGGCATGGTGAATGTAACTCTGTACAACTTTTGGACATTGTAAATCTTAGGTAACTTTTGGCTGATTACTACAGCATCATCAACACATGAGTGTCTGTGAATAAAAATGAATTACAATCAAATAATGGGGAGAGGTCATATTTTCGATAATGATGTAAAGGTAAACATTTGTGTTATTTGTTTACTCTGATGTCGTTGGTCATCTGCTCCGGGCACAGCACGCCCACACATAATATGCGTAATTGAGCACAATAGGTCCCCCTTAACATTAATGGAGTGTGTCAGTGCAGCGCCTGCTTACATCACACAGTCTGTCAAATCTCCCTCAGTCCTCACCACCACCCCCCAATCAAACTGACTTCACTCATCATCACATGGCAGCATGGGCCACTGACAGTAATCTGCCCAACGTCAAGTCGCTTCATGCGACGCTGAGTGCAGGAATACACACACACCTTTGTTTTTAGTGAATCTTTTTAACCGTTTTTAATGAAAAAGAGAGAAATTCACCTTGAGGGGATTTAAAGTTCTTCCATCCTCAAAAATACTGGGATACGATTATTCCCAGTCTCAATAGATGCTGTTGTTTGTCGCCTCTGTTAAGGATGGAGGTTTATGCTGGAGCCAACCATTCACACTTCTATATTTACACTTCATATTTTGAGTGCACACGTTCATTCACACTGACTGAATATGCGTAAATGTAATCTACTATGCGCACTCAACTGGTGCACTTAAACAGCCAGATGGAGACTTTCCACCCTCGACGGCCGACATCTGACTGACGTAGCAGAAATGACAAACCTTTGCCTTTTTTGAAATGGCGGTGGTCAACAGCGAGACCACAACCATAACACTACTAGTACAATAAAACACAACTTGTTGCTTGTTTTATTCGGGGAAAAAAGAAGAAAAAATGATTGATCAAGTATTCGTCTGCATAGTGAATGTGTGTATGAACAGAAGTATGTGATTTGAGACACAGTATCATTCACATCTGAGGGGGCTTTAGAGTAACTGATTAGCCTTAGTGTGATTCTGGATTCTGGGACGAAGTGAACTGGGACCAGTGACAGCACTACCCACCACACCATCCGTCACAAGATGGACTTTTTACAGTCCTGTTGTAGAGACAATAATTATATGTAATTACATGTAATCTGCTGTACAGAGTTGTTCATTGTTTGGATGGTAAAACAAACAAAGGATGTGACAGACAGAGCACACAGACCTTAGTGTGGAAGTTCATCAGCTCAAACGTCAAGGGACATATAATCCAAGGAAACAGGGATAAAAACAAAACAAGGATATAAAAACATGTTATCGTGGCTCACAACCGCTCAGTTGTTAACTCGCTTTTCTCTCACGCCCCTCGAACGTCCTCGGGGCTGCTGGGGCTGAGCGTGGCCAGATGAATGCTCAGTCATCTCTGAGAGGACGAGCTGCCTTAATCAGAGCTGACAGAGGGACTGGAGGCAAAGACGCTGCTAATTGGGAGGGAGAAGGCGGGAAGGGTGGGAGGTCCCTGCTAGGATGATGACTGAACATTTGGCTGCATGTGGCTGGTCGCTGAGTGGGGAGTCCTCCAGTGTTCCATCGGGGCTGATGAGGTTGTCACAGGTTTTGTTTTTTTGTTTTGTAACCACAGTTGAAATGAGTTTGTGTGATTTCCATGTGTGTTTGTTAACATACTGTTGTTAGGACTGGGGAGCTACATTCAATGCCATTAAGTTATTTAACTAGAAAATCTCTGGGAAAAATTCTGAAGATTTTGAAAATTGTATGATTTTGACACATTGCGATTAGGGATGCCATGGTCCGATTATCCTCAAGGATATAATCCTTATTGTCTCTATTAATTATAACATGGAAGGATCAACGGAGAATTTAAATATTTTTATGTCAAACGTTACTGAGACAAATGTGTAATTAAATTACAGGAAATATTCATGATTATTTTTACATCATACATATTTTGTTGGTTTTTAGTTTTTTTTCTTTCTTCCTTTTTCATTTTACATATAAAGACAGGTCAGCTGAGGTCACAGTGGATCCCTGGTACATGGTACCTACATATACATACAATGCAGAGTAATTCTCACAATTAATTCACACAATTCACTCAAATTAGAACTATGAGAACGTAAACAGTGAATATTTGTTGGTTGAACAATTTCCACAAAAAACTCGACGAGATGTAACAAGAGGATAATAATATATTTGGGACCATTGTTTTGTCCTGATTTAGTTTGTGAGTGAATGAATGATGTTAATTCATGTGACACTGCTGGAAGTCATTTGACAAGTCATGAACAAATGTCATCAAATATAGCTAGTTACTTTGATAATTTGATGAAGTTAGACTTTGAAATATAACTAATAACTATTAACTACATCACTATTACTTTTTAAACAGGGCTCCTTGAATGTGTAACCAATTACATTTCCAAAGTCACTTTCTTCATGTAATTTAGCGTCGTTTATATTTCATTTGTGGTTTGTGTGTATGTCATCTGTATCTGTCATTATTACAGACGTTAGTCAGGTCCTGCCTGTCTGAAGTTCTCTGGCTTTCAATCCACCTGACAACACTCTGACATCCAGGACAACAGCGGAGTGAAAAAAGCCATTTGTCCCTCGACATAATGACTCTGTGAACCGCCAGTGGAGGTCTGACATCGCAGGGGTCAACGGTCGTTGAGAGAGCATGTTGGCACCACGACAATCAGACGGGTCAGGAAGAGCTGAGACCTACATCTTGACACTGACTACTGGAGAAAATGTTCCATTTCACTGCATCATCGGGAAATCATACAGCAAAATAGTTGTTAACAGTGTGCCAGTGTACCAATTTGCCACCGATGAAGGAGCCCCTCGCATCCTTTTCCTCTCTCTCTGTCTTGTTCTTTTTTCACCCTGTTCAGTCTTTTCACCTCAGAGGAATTCCAGCCAAACAGTCCAAGTGACTCAGCTGCTCTGAGACCTTTAGTGTGTTTCTGAAGAAACAGGTAAATAAATATATTTGTACACAACCGACAGCTGTAATTATTTCAAGCTGGCTTGTTGGCGTGCGTTGTGGGGAAACCGTCATTATTATTGCACTATTTCGATAGTTATAGTGTATTTACATACAGTATAATACAGATGTACAATACATTCCTTTTGTATTCTGTGTTGATAGTAAACCTTCAAATATGAAAACAAGCCTCTGTCGTCATAGCGAGAAGGTTGCTGGCCTGGGGGGGTCTCTCCCTGTGTCTGTGTGGGTTCTCTCCGGGTTCTCTCCGGGTTCTCCGACTTCCTCCCACCTCCAAAATCCTGCTGAGGTTAATTGGTCACTGTAAACCGTCCGTAGGTGTGAATGTGGGTGTGAAGGATTGTCTGTCCTTCATGTGTCCCTGTGATGAGCTGGTGACTCGTCCAGGGTGACGCTCACCCGTTGACAGCTCAGATCAGCTGGGAGATGACGAATGAATGAACTCTCTGAATTGACTTTGGACCTGTCAGCATCATTTCCTCCTTTGTCTCATCACATTTTCCAAGATCACAAGGAGGCGTTTTAGGTTGAAGAAGCTTGAATGTGTAATTACCCTCATGAACTGACAGTTTGTGCATTTTCTTCTGTTGTTACTTGGGTTTTAGTGCAGTGTCATGACAACTTACAGAAATGGTTTCATCGGTTCTATAGTCAATGGGTTTCGGTGCAAACATGCCAAGTGTGTGTTGTAACTGCAGAGCGGGATCTTTGTGTCAGTCTGCGTTACAGTCAAGATGACAGCTGACACACACACTTATGCAGACACACACATAGACCCTAGCCTGGCTGACCTCCTCTGGATTACATCACCACTTGCTGTCACTCACCAAAAAATCTGTTGTTGTTGTTTTTCTGTGATTGTGGTCAGTCGCTCAGCTGACAGCAAAATACAATCTTTGACAGCAAACAGTGGATTCTGTTTCCTGTAGAAAGAGGATGGTATCAGTGCACTGGACGTCTTCCTGTCATTTATTAACAGTACATGAAATGCAAGTTTTGTTTCTAGGTTCTCAATCCTGAAAGGAGGAAAAGTGCTTTCCTAATCTTGGGGTCACTGATGAACTAAATTCAGTTCATCAGTGAAATGTTAAAGATGTTTATTTTTGTTTTTATTGAATTTAAAACTGGGATTTCGTCATTTGAGGATTCTCAGGATTTGTACCGAACCTGCTTTCTGGAACAGGCAAATTGTTGGGTTTAAATACAAAAAACAAATGGGCATGGTTAAGGTAAGATAAATATGTTAAATACTGTCTAACATGACCAACTCTCTTGGTAACTCAGATTAAAACTGAAGCACGAAGCTCGTTCAGAGTAGATCCATACTGTTGTTGTGGTACTCTGTGTCCTGTCTCAGAAAAGTGTTATTTTCACCAAAAAACTATGATTAGCTGCAATCGAGTGAGTGTGAATTCACAGGGGGAAAAGAGGGTTCATTGTGTGTCACTAGTGCACGGCCTTCCTGCACTACGGTCAACAGCCATGACAGAGTCATTGTATTCCCATTGGAGGCTGCTCATCTCAACCAGAGATGAACACACTGAGAGCATGTCTCTCGATGCCATGAAGTTCACGGGTCAACGGCCCAACTTCCATATTCTGGGAACTAGACACCAGTTCTGTGACAAACGGCTCTGACGGTTCACTGCTTTGTCTTGATGAGCAGATTAAAGAGCCATGCTGGGACGCCATGATGCCTACTTCTGGCCTCTCATGGGAACAAACAATGTTTTTGATGATGTGTTGGACAAAAAGGGTTCATGAGCTGCTGCTTGTCGGCCCGTTGTGTAGTATCAGCTCCCTGTACCGCTTCAGTGTCCAAAGAGAACTCCCATCAAAACCATTGGTGACTTTTTAATGCATGTTTATTCTTTGGCACACAGCAATGTCATGATTTGTTGAATGTCATACATCACACCATGGGGATATATCTGCAGTCACCTCAGACATTGAGAGTCACCATTTATGTGATTTTATTGAGCCTGGCAGGTGCTCCTTCCAGTTCCTGTCTAATTAATTTGAACGGCAACTCCTGAGCATGAGAGTGTGAAAGTGGGATGGATGGGTGCTAAAATCTAGCATGTGGGCTGCTCTGATTATGTAAAAACAATGCAAAGCTCAACACTGTGATGCTTGCTCTGAATTCAGTTGAATTTAAGGCTGCCTCGTTCTGTGGCGGTCATCTCACTATTATACGTCCATCAGGGTTAATCAGTGCTGTGGGACATCTCTGTGTGGTGGGCTGAGTGATTGTATTGACCCTCAGGCCTTTCGAGGACTTTTTATACTCTGGAATATTACAAGAGTGTGGTTTATCTCTTTTGAGCGGCAGCAGCCAATTTCACTGTCTGTGGTCAAACGTAACATCTTTTTCCTATTAGTAAAAACTGGGATTCATCAGGCGCGTGGGCCTTGGGATAATACTGAAGAAGAGAGATGCACTACAAAAACATGGCAATTTAGAAAAAATAAATGCAAAAGACTTTTGTTTCCTCCTCAACAGGTGTTTTCTATTATTTTTCTGCAGCACATAAAGTCTCATCAATGAATTTTTATTGGAGCTTTTCTGCCACCTAGTGGCATATCAATATACAACAACAGGTCCTGTTTTCTTTTCATGCACATGGCAACAAACTACACTGAAAAACAATTCACTGTATATAATAGGCCAGGCATGTACATACCAGTGTACAAATACACAACATATGATACACAATCATTACATTTACATGATGGAAATAAAATGGCAGATCAGACACATGTCCAAAAAATGGACCAGTAGACAAGTGAGGTGATGGAGATGTGCTGCTGATCAGCAGTGTATCTGTTATCTCTGCTTTTAACATAAAGTATAATATAAAGTATATGATATTCCAGCAAAGAACAGACAGAGGACAAAGATGTAAAAAGTGCTTCACTGAGCTGATCCACATAATGGAGAAAAGAAGAAGTGATGTGAAGCACAAGATGAAATCACAGCAGGAAACTGAAGTGGAGCGGAGTCAAAGAGCTTGAGGAGAAGCTGAACCAGGAGCTGAGGAGGAGAGATGCTGAGTTGGAGCTGCTGTCACAGTGGATTGACACCGCCCAGCTCCTCCAAAGAAGTTAGGACGTACTGATGATCAAAGAATCCATGAATACCAAGGCAGATCTAGTCAACCTATTGTGGGAAAACATGCTCTTGAATTATTGTCAAGAGCTTTTCCAGCTTTCTTGAACATTCGTTGTGTCCATGTGTAGTAAAAATAAGTCCTCAGTGTGTGAATTCATTATTTTTGCTTTTAAGTGCTTGAACATGTTGACATCAAGTAAATGAATAAGAAACTGTGGAAACTGAAAATCAATCAAATAGCAGGACGTTCTCCAGGGGGCCGTTCCAGAAAGCTGGTTTATCCTGAAATGAGGAAAACTTATTTCAGAGTTACTGATAAATGGAATTCAAACATATGGAACTCAACGCATTCAGAAACATTTGGTTTGATTTCTGTCCGTTCACATGAAAATGCATTGGAAACATCTGCAAGTTTCCCTCATTTCTGGATTAATATTATATTATATCTCCTTCCTGGTCATGTCTGGATAAGAGATAAAACCAGTTGTGATGAGACAAAGAACAGTCTGGTCTGACCTCTGGGGAGAAGGAGCTTCATTGTGTTATTGATTCCATACACAACTAAAACACTGTCTGCCATATTTCATAGCTGTTCCACGTGCACACGTTTTTCTCCGCAGCCACAGAGGACCCCCAGGGGTCCGTCGGGGGGTTGACATGGGATCTCCAGCTCCTCATGTGCAATAGGCGGATTGTCTCTTTAATATCCCGGAGTTAGGGGCAGAGAGCCGGATTCCACCACTAGAGTTCATCTGCTGCTCCAGCAGCTTTTCTCGGTTCTGTTTACCTCCGGCCCACCGCTGCTGTCCTGTGGCCGCCGGGCAATAAACCCTCATCGTCGGCCACATTGAGCCCGGATCATACTAATGTAAACTGCCTTGCGTTCAACCCTGCGTGGATTTTCTGCAACGCTGTGGGTTCGCAGAGGTGAGTTGGACTCGTATTCTGATCAAAATGGCTCAATGGCAACACTGCGGCTAGCTAGCAGCAGCAACAAGCTAGCAGCCTTAGCTGAGCCGTGGCTGCCTTTCCTACTCCGTCATGGACTGTCAAAGTCGGCGTCCTCCGAAACAAATGCCGTTTAAAAGAAATTAAATTTGGTGAAAACCCGAAATCAATACCGTCATCATTTTCGCTGATCTTTCCCTCGTTTCGCTACCCTGCAGTGGGTAGCAACGTAATACACTGTTAGCATCGCTAACTGAGATCAACTTCCCTTGTTAGCATGTTTGCCAAATAGCCTTCGGCTTGTTTGACATCCAGTGCCGTAATATCATTTATATGCGATGTGAATCAGTTCATGTAAGTTCGCCGAAACCAGTAAAATCGGCCCGTAGACAAGATCTCGTATGTCGCTACGCCAGCTAGCCTGCTAGCTGCTAAACCCAGCTTGTGACATGCCCGTGGCCTTCCACTGTTGTCTCTTTGTTGCACCAGCGGTGTCTAGCCAGTCGTTTTAGTGACGTTATAACGTTACTGAAATAGTAACGTATCGTAACGGATACGTTTTTCGAAAACCAAAAACGTGTTGACACACCACGTCCTCAGTGTCAACGTGGTCGCGGTCCGGTTGTAAGGCACACTGCATCTGACAACTAATGAGCAAATTGTCGTATGAGGTTTGATCTAGTTATTCGTCATAATAGACATAATGGTGTTGTTAATAGCAGCCGTCCTGTAATCTTTTGTTTACCCGGGGACCCTCTGTCAACCTGTTCTCCTAATTAGCCTGTTAATTAGTGCGTCACCCGTCACCCTAATTGACTGGGGGGGGGGGCTGGCGTTCACGAGGGCTCTGTCTGCCATCCCGTGGTGAAAAGGCTCCGGAGACCGGTGACAGTGTGGCAGCCAGCGGTTCTTCTGTGTGGTGTACGTGACAGGAGCTGTTGGAGCATCACTGCATAGGCGGTCCTCATTCACACCTCCTGCCACAGACCAGGGGAGCTCCCGTTACAACCAGCCCCTCTCCTTTGCATAATGCAGTGATTCCTGCCATCGTGGACAATGTGAACACAAACACACATGCATTTGACCGTCCTACACACTTGAACAATCCCCGTAATTACCATGATCAAAGTGTTTGCCTAGCTAAGAATTGCGATGATTATTATTTACTTTTCTGTGAGGTTTCTCTGAGATTCGTGTCTTCCAAATGCAACGCCAATTTAAGTGTTGAAACCAGGAGGTCAAAGACAGGATGAGAAACCGTAGAAACAGATGGTGTCAATGGGTGATTTAGGTGAGGCTGACATACAATCCTCACATGCAACATGTCTCTGCCTGATATTCTTGTTCTTCTCCTCAGCACGGGTTTGCAGCCTGAAGTGTTAGATACACCGTTGAAGGAGATTATACTGAAAATCTCCCTGCCTTGATTCGATTGCATTCTCTGTCTCTTTTTAAATAATTAGGTGAGCTACTGTCAACGTTGAATGTGGGAATCTCTCTGAAAGGCTTTCCATCACACTAACCCACAGCTCCCACACTGGTGGGATAAGTGATGAACATCCTCTCTGAGCGTCTGTCACAGCATCCACTGCCTCAAAGTGCTCTAAATCCAAACATGGTCCTTCGCATAAAACCGCTCTGAGCATTACGGTACTTAGCTGCTGGCTGTGATTTATGAAAGCGACATTTTAAGTTTCACGCATGGTCGAGAGAAGGACCACGTAAAATGGGATCGGAATATGTTAAGATATTCAAGGAAACGTCGGACCTGTGTGCCAGAGCAAAGAGGCAAACTGGTGTTCTTCCGAGCCTGTGAAGGCCTTCTAAGGGGCTTTCTTGTCAGATTCCCTCTGAATTTCCATCACTGCCCCATTATTTTTTTCATCTCAATATGGCGAGGGAGGAAATGGGCCAAAGTTATAGTCACACAGACGCTGCAGGAGTATTCATTAATATCTGTCTGACAATAACCAGATGGGACAGAGACTTCGGTGGATTTCAAACTGACAAAGTTTACAAGTTAAAAATGTGGTTTTAATGATCCAGAAAGAACATTTACTGTCTGCAGCTGACCGTAAAAGCCCATTTGTCTTCTTCTTGTACTCCGGGACGCCAAATGGATTCATCGTCATCATAGGAAACAGTAATACAAAACTGTTTTGTTCATTTCTAGTCAATTATCGAAGGAAGAATTCGATCTGAGTTGGAGCCTTCAGTGCCACGTGGTTACTGTGTGTACGAGGCATCTCAGTAGTTATCAAACATGCCTTTATTTGACTGTTGGGGAATATCGTGGAACTTGTTTCAGGAGTTAGAGCAGGCATGAACGTGGCGTGACATGGCAGCTGAAGTAGAACACGTCTGTTACAATGAACAGACCACAGCAGCTCCTGCAAGACTTTGAGATCTGTTTTTATGTGGCTGGTCTGATTTCTCCCCTTCTGTATTCCTTGTTTTGCTTCCCTCCAGGCAAAGTCGTATATTCCACACAAACATGGGTAAATCAAATGAGTAAATATCCTCTTTATGCAGTAGAACTATGCAACGACATGCAGGTCATAGTCACACTGGTGTTTGTTCATGTACAGCGTGTCTACTGTGAAGAGTTTTTCTCATTTTTCTGCTAAGGCAGAAGCTGCTGCTGCTGGGTTGACATGTCTCACGTGGTTTCTTACAGTTGTGATGAACAAGGAAATCATGTCACGTGTGGTGAAGAAGAGGCAGGCAGACCCCAAGGTGGTCCAGTACGTGTGGGCTGCCATTGAAGTCATCCGCAACCAGAAACAGATTGCGAACATGGACAGGATCTCCAAGTAAGTTCGCCTTCAGTACTATGGTGGACAAGTAGCTCAGATCGGACCGACTACAACCTGAAACAGCTGCAGCGAATCAGGAACTAAACCCCCAAACCCATTCCACTGGCCCCGGCTGGTGGTAGATCTGGTGTCTGATGGGATTGTGCGTCCCCAGCTGTCCTCTTCCCCCCACTTGTTCATTGACAACCGTTGTCATGGCCCCACCCCCTCCTGTGAAACAGCTACATCTGTCGTAACGCTCTGGCCGGCTGTGGTCTTCAGACATATCAGTCCATGTTTTTGTTTCTAATGAAGGCCGGGCTTAGCTCCTGCTGCGAGTCCTGGCCGTGGTGAGGCTTTTATTTGAATTTCTGGTCTAGAGGGGTCATCAGAGGGATGTTTGCCCTTCTTGAAACAATGCCACGCTTACCTGAGTTAATCTTTACACCTCATTTTCTGTTGTTGTACAGATGTGTCTTCTTTGTATTTATTTAGTCACTTCAAAAACACATTCTAGCCCAGAGTTTTTTGCTTTTTGGCTCCGCTGCTGAACAAAGTCCCTGTCAGCTTGGCCTGGTGAAGGGTCTCAGCTGCTCTGACGCAGACAACCTGAGGGGAGAAAATAGCTTCACGCACACAAACATGTCTTCACTTGAACCTTCAGACACGTCGCGCTACCAGAGTGATTTTCCTTAGTTCTTGATGCAGGATTTGTCTGTCAGCTGTTTTAAACTATCAGGTCATTTGTATATTCAGTTTATAACCTCTTCAGAGGACCAGCAGTCATGTAAAGTAATAGAAGCCCACAGGGAATCTGTGGTTGTTCCTGTTTCCCATGATGCTCTGTTCCTGTGGACGGACTGTGGCACGGGACACGGGTGGGGAGCAAGATAGTGATCTTCCTTCTCTGCTGAATGCATTTCTTGATTCTGTTCTTTGTTACTCATACTCAAAGAAAGAAAGAAAACAGTGAAATGAAAATAAAGGACTTTGTCCCTGGGAACAAAGTTGTTTATCATCTTGTGTCTTGACTCAGGGTCTCAGCTAAATGCACCATGTGCTGTTTAAATGAAGTAATGAAGACACAGTGGAATGCAAATGCCACGCTATTTGAACATTCGAAAACCAGCGAAGCAAGGCCTCAGCGCTCTGGCCTCGTGACAGACTTTAGATTCACGACGCCGTTCCCGCCCGTCTGTGGCGAGGAGCTCTAAATCAGTGCGACATCCTCCACAGCCGGCCGACAGAACACTTAGCACGTTTCAGACTGCAAGTTGGCGAGAACCTTGGGAGGTGGCTGCTTGCCAAATGAACACTGGCGATGAGTGTCCGCTGTCATGGCAACACAAAGCAGTGGCATGCAACGGATACTCCCAGCCACCTCAGTCCCTCACACACACACACACACACACACACACACACTCACTGCAGCTTGATTTCACCCAAAAGGCTCGGTGGTAAATAGGTGGCTGCTTCAGGTTTGTGGGGACAGACGGGAGTAGAGTCTTCAAGGAGAATAATTAACTGGCCCCGCTCAGAGGGGGGAGTGTAATCTCAGTGGGTGGTGAGGTCACAGCCCCAGTCAGGCTGCTTAAAATCAATTAGTTATTCATTAATCACGCCTATTGCCAAGTTCCAAGAGCTGTGTTTGGGTGTTGTGGGATTGCCGTACAGCTGCCTCATGACTGACTGAACATGCTCAAAAAGTAGAACAGTACAAACAGAAAACAACGCATTTGGTATTATTAGTTACTATTATTTTGATATTATATTTAAATAAAAGAACATATGATAATAATATGGTTGTGATATGCAATCTGGTGTAACGTAGTAAAATATATAGTAGCCACGGTCAAAAGGAGTAGGAAGAAGTCAGTAGAACTTTTCTAGTCTGAGTCCTTTATTCTATTAATTAAATGTATGCCTAATGTTATTATTTATAGTTATGAATTTTTCAGGTTAATTTAAGTGCCATCACAATAACATATGTATAATAACGGTACATTGGTAACATTAATTATGTCAAAATTTGTTAATAATGAGTACGTAGTACTAATTTTCCCCGACACAGGGGAAACAATGTGTTAATTAAGCCAACAAAAATAAAAAAAGAAGGGAAAATAAAGAAACACCTAAACTCTGTCTATAATTCTAATCCAGCTAACCTTCCTTCCTCTGCTGCACGTTCCTCCTCCGGTCCAGGTACCTGAGTCGTGTGTTTGGCATGCACCCGAAGGAGACGGCCAGACAGCTGAGCCTGGCCGTTAAAGACGGCCTGGTGGTAGAGACCCTGACCGTTGGCTGTAAGGGCTCCAAGGCCGGCATTGAACAGGAGGGCTACTGGCTTCCTGGGGATGAGATGGTAAGTCTGTCACCACACCACAAGGATCTCTGTGTTCATGTGGCGCTCTGATCACTGAGGCCCAGCAGAGAACGATGTGTTCAGTGGAGTTTAGAATCAGACAATCAGACACCGTCACTTTCTGTTTGTTTGTTTGTTTGTTTAGATGGTAGAAGAACCAGGACAACTAGATGTCTTGATGGATGATTTTTTCCTGTTAGTTTGCTAATTCCAGATTAATATTCTGGTTTCTAACACTGGGATATGCAGACTGTGACCTTATTTTCCGAAGCACAGCCTTTGTCTACCTGATTCTGTATTTCACATTTCACAAAGCCTGTGTTTTCCAACTTGTGCGAAGTTACTGGTCGTACATGATCGAAATCCTTGAATTTGGTTGATTTTCACATTCTGCCACTGTAGCGTTTTTTTTGGGACAGTTCTACAAACTGTCAAAATCATATATCTTATGTTTAGAACAACATGTAGGAACATGATATGATATTCCTGTGTGAGGGGCCTGAGACATGGATCCAGCTCTAGAAAGAACAAAGATTTTTTTTTTTTTAAATGCTCAAAGACAGACATTTGGATGAGACAAAAATGGACATAAGATAAGATGGATACTTTTTCATGTTAGATGGAAAAGGAGCTTAAAAGGAAGCTGCTGTCTTTGGAACTTGATGTGTGTGTTGACGAGGGCTGGGCGATAACATGCGTTTTACAGATTTAATGACTTGATTTCTGGAAAAGGAAAGGCTGGCTCAGTTTATATCCCCCTCCTCCTCCTTGTTGGTAGTTGGTTCTGTCCAAGACCAGCTGAAACACCAGAGCTGAGCTTTCCCTCAGACCCCACTGAACCGACCCACGGTGCTCTCACAGACATGTGAGCCAGACATCGATGGCTCGTACGCGTGGATTTCTCGCCCAGGCCTGGTCTCCTTCACTGTGTGCCGTGACAATATAAGTGGAATAAAAGTGCTGTGGCTCTGTGGACGTGACACTCTTGCACAGCGGAGGTCAGGTCACGTTCGCAGCAGGACGTTTAAACACTACTCTTTGAATCACTTGCAATCACAGGAGCCGAAAGCAGAGGGAAGCAAGGTAAGTGCTGCATTTTTGTTTAGTTTTCCCCAACTCAGGATTTGTTCCTCATTTGATCCCCCCCCCCCACCTCCACTAACATCATTCTGTGAGAAATAACCTCTGCCACATGCAGTGCAGTCAGGGATTCGACTGAATCTTTTTTCAGGCAAGTCACAGGGAGACTCAGCAGCATATGTTTTACTCGGTGATTAAAGTTGTCGGCTGTGTAAAATGGCGTGCGAAGCCCTGTCTTCTGACACCATATCCTGCTGCGTGATTAGAGTCTGAACACCTCTGCAATGAAATGTCGATGAGGATCCTCGTTCCTGACGCCCCACCTCTGTGAGCAAATGGGGTTTGAGACAGTGTCTCAATCTCAGTAGTGGAACCTAAAGGTGCCATAAAGACCCACGACTAAACACGTCACCACTGTACTTCTGCATTTCATACGGTCTCAGAGTGTCACAAGTCTTTTCTCCCTATATAACAGCAGTATTTTCACATATGACCCTCACATACACTTTTATGCTAATGGTCAGTAGAGCACATACAAATGAAATGCCACCTTTTACAGAACACATTCTGTCACATGTACTTGTAGAAATACAACATCTCTTTTCATATTACAGATATATTATCTTGCAGTCTGATTAAATATTTACAAAAGAATGAAAACACTTTGCACATCCAGCAAACAGATCATGTACAGAATCAGCTCACAGAGTTGGAAGTCAGGACGGTGGTTTGAGGCGATTACCACGTCGAGCTGGACGGAGGTATCCGGTTTCTATCTGAATAGGACCGTGCATGCGTGTCTTCAGATCCCAACTAATCACTCTGCCTGTTCTGCTGGAAAAAAGCTTCATGAAAGTCCGTTGCTGCGTCCACGTGGCCAGATTTTCTTGCGGAAGTGACCTTGATGTAATATGTGCTCGCTACTTGTCTACAGATGTGCCGTTGCTTGACATTAAAAAAAAAAAAAAAAAGAAACACAGGTACAACACAAAGCTGCAATGTTTGTTTGGCATTTGCAGGAAAATCAAATTGCCTTGAACAGCGACCAAGCAATGCTAGCATGCTCACAGGTTGGTAGCAAGCATCCTTGTTTGTAGTATCTTAGTGGTCTAGTTCCTCTGAGAAGGGGGTTGTTCCACTGTGCTTTCACTTCAGTCTGGCATGCTCCTCTGCTTTCTTTCTTTGTTTTTGAGTTCCTGAAATGGGGTGGAGGGAGAATGGTGGTTGTGGTTTGTGTTGATGTGCTCTTTAGTTTCCTCTATGCTTGCTGCTAGTAGTACCACTGCCAACTGGCTCTCTGAGAGGACTCGGTGAAGCAGCTGAACGTCGTTTGGGTCGTACGCAGTGACTAGATGCAGGCCAGTTCTCCCTCTGCAGGTGCCTGGACTGAATCCAGCTGGCACCGGCTGTGTCCTTGTGTTAACCTCCAAAATATTTACCCCTCAAACCGACCGCTTCAGGATTCCTACGCCACAACGTTTGAAATCAAGAGATCAGCTTCAAGGCACCGCTGGTAAATCAGATTGGATTCAGTCCAGGTTCGCTCCAAATGTTGATTTCCTTTAGTGTCAGTATGTGAATTCACACTAGAAGGTGTTGGGGGGGGTGTAGGTGAATGCTTTGTGGGTTATTTGATGTGTATGAATTCTAAATCTGCACCCTTTGATGCATGATGATGAACGTGTGTGTGTGGATGCCCTTTGACACTTACACACAACACACATTCCTCTTGTGTTTACAAACCTATTTCTGGACGGGGCTTTGGACCCAGTGTTCACATCGACACCCTCTGGAAGCAGCTAAATGAACCTTGAAACCGACCTTTTTAATCTTTTAATGATTAATCAGACGACAGATCACAGAACGCTTGCTAGCCGGCTAGAACTAGACGACCCATAAATGTAAACTGTGTTTGGTCTAGATGCCTTAGGAACGTGTCAGACGTTTAAAAAGCAGGAGGACAAGGAGATAAACTCCAGGAGCTGTTTTGTCTTGGTCAGACAACGAAGGCAGGTAATCCCTGCCCAGCTCCGCCTGGATGGCCTGCGTGTCCCACCTTGACGGTGACTCCCGGACCGCTGAAAGTCCTTTTCTTCATGTCTCCTTCAGACATACACCGTGCTGAAAGCAACTTCCTGCTCTGATTTCATTTCACGTTGGTTCATTGTGAAGCTTCGGGCTCACCTCCCTAGGTTTAATAGGTTTTTCGTATTTGTTCTTCGACCAAACAGGTGCTGAAGTATCATGTCGTTGTCATGGTGCTTGTTTTGGTAGACGTCTTTCTACACGTTCTCCCAGCCCAGAGAGCTCAAAGTCAGACAGTCCAAAAATAGTGAAGAGCCTTTTAACAGGAGGTAGAACCCGAGAGCCTCTTAAATGGTCGTTGATGATCTGTGGCTGGGTTTCACAGGCGTTCTGGTTCTGAACAAAGACACATTCTTCACCCTCCAAACCAGGAATCTATGAGATAAGAGCTTTATAGCCGTGGAACCAACATCAAAGCTGAGAATTCACCAGAGCAAAGTGGGCGCTGACGTCAGCCCTGAAAGTAAAAACCAGCAGCTCGGGGACATGCCGTCTGTTTATTGATTTAAAACTCCTGATCAGGACAAAAAAACCAAAAAAAAGTTCATTCATTAAAGTGTGAGGACCAATGGCGCTGCATGACACCCTAGTCCCATGGGATTAGTTCTACCTATGAACGTGGGGGAAAAGTACTAATTACTAGATATTCTAGTCCTTTCTGAGTGTTCCATGTCAGTTAACATTAGAGCCCAATGTCAGGAAAGATTACCAGGACTTTTACTGACTGTTAAAGGAACACGGAATATCACCTCAGGCAATGATAACCCCATGTGAACAGACCTGAAGTAAATATTTGTGTACATGTTTTGTTTTTAAGATTTAAAATGATGAAAAACATGTCAGAGGAGTACAATCAACCGGTGGTTGTGGTTGGAGACAAAGGCCTCATCAATGACCACTCAACCTCTGAAGCTTCTCATTCGTGTCACAGAGTGAACCCCCCCCACACAAAACACCAGTACAGATATGTCCATTTGGGAAAGTGACATCACCCCACGTACGCTAACCCCCCCCCCCTTTTTTTTATGTTTGCTTCCTTCAAACCACCACGTTGAGTAATTTGTGCCTGAATGCATTTGTAAACTGGACATTGTTCCTGCAGCTCAATCACAACCTTCAGTAGATAAACACGGGCAGAAGAGAAACGACTGAGCTTCACTCGTCACAGAGTGGGTGGATGTGAACACATTGGGGGGGGGGCTAACCTCTGTGTCCATCACCACACCATAATAATAGCAAACGCTTCTGTTCCCCCGACTTCCTCCGACATACACATTTGATATAAGAACTAAAGTTTACCTAGCAAGTACCTGAACCCCCCAAACCCCCCCACTTAAAGCACCAGTCCACAGTCCACAGTGGACAGGTGTGTTTCAAGTATCTGTTTACGTTCTGACGTCTGTCTTTGTATCTGATGGTCAAACCGAGGCATTTGTTTGGATTTTTTTACTTTTTTTTTTGTCAGGATACAACTTTCTTTTATTCGGTTTTAATGAACCGTGGATCAGTGGAGACTTTCAGAGCAGGGGGGGTCACAGACTTCGTATTAACAAACCAAACCCAGCTGGACTCTGCCGGATCCAGTTGACGCCATCGGTGATCAAATGGTCTCCGATCTTTTCCGTAGAATCGTGAGGGATCTGAGGGATTTTTTTTTTCCTCCCCTGCTTTGGTTTGGCGGGTCGGAGGGGGGGGTCACCCAGATATGTGCTCTGCTGTGTCTCCGTGCAGGAGTGGGAGGCAGAGAGTCACGACTGGTACTGCTTCGAGTGCCACCTACCAGGAGACGTCCTCACGTGTGACAACTGCTTCCGGGTTTACCACCTCAGATGTGTCTCGGAGGAGTTCAAGCCCAGGGACGGGGGGTCCCACTGGCAGTGTGTCGTCTGCAGGGTAGGGGATCAGACTTGTGTATGTGCACTTCAATCCTCCTCATCTATCCGATTTTTTTGTTTGTTTTTTTTAACTCTTGTACGTGGTTTCCAGGGCAGGTTATGAGCTGAAGTGTTGTCTTGTTCACCTGCAGGGCAGTAAAAAGAAGAACCTGAACAAACAGGAGATGTGTAAATACCTGCGCTTCATCGTGCAGCGGATGAAGGAGCGGGTGAGGAGACACACACACACACACACACACACACACACACACTCTCAGCTGCTGCATTGTGGAGGTGATTTCCTTGATTATACCGGTAAGTATCCTGGTTCTGGTATTTAATATCAGACCAGATGATATTTTTAGTACGTCCGTCATGTGTTGGTCCACCATTAGTGTGTCCAGACGCTGAACTACCGTCTAAAGCTGACATCATCTAAAGCACCAGGGTCTTCTCTGAAGTTCCCCCCAGATGTCTGAGCTGCGGGTTACATGATGTTTTTTTTTAGTTTGGAAGTCATTATTCCCAATTCAACAATTCCAAATTAAAGTATTTTCCTGGAAATAGTAATTCCGAGTTGAGGTTTACATGGAAAACATGTTTAATCGGCTTTATTCAATCAAGGCCTGGGGGTTCTGATTGGATAGGGGGGTGGACCGGAGAAAAATACAAACTGGATCGAGGAATTATTCAATTCGGATCGAAAATCAGAATAAACCAGCCACTTACTGACAAATTAAGTTGAATTAGGAATGTCCAGTGTGGTCGATTTGACATAACGTCCCACGTGAACTCACTGACTGTGACGGGTTCAGGCAGGAAATCACATGTCGGAGTTTTTCCCAGGAAACACTCCCCCTACTGTGTACGTAGGGCTACTACAACCTACAGAGGAAATGCGCTCCCACTTGTACAGTTCACACTCAAGTTGGACTTTCTCAGGTGGTAGAATAAGGTGATAACCTGGTTCTGGTTCTTCTCTACTCCTTCCTGTCACAGGCAGTGGACCTGAACAAGAAAGGCAAAGACACCAAACATCCCATGTACAAACGGCTGATCCACACTGCGCTGGACGTCGCCAACATCCAGGAGGTACCAGGATGCTGCCAACGTCTGATTTTCACTTCATTTGGACCTTTAGATCAAATCAGTTAGAGATGGGAAGAAAGAAACGAGAGAGAGAGAGAGGGATGGATGGATAATGGATGGACGGACGGATGGGCGGACGGGTGGACGGACGGATGGACGGACGGACGGACGGACGGGTGGATGGATGGACGGACGGACGGACGGACGGACGGATGGATGGATGGATGGATGGATGGATGGATGGATGGATGATGGGATGGGTGGATGGATGGATGAGTTACTGGGGTCAGTGGTGTGTGTGTGTGTGTGTGTGTGTGTGTGTGTGTGTGTGTGTGTGTGTGTGTGTGTGTGTGTGTGTGTGTGTGTGTGTGTGTGTGTGTGTGTGTGTA
>CAAKHB010004236.1:0-13209 GCA_901007665.1 Aeoliscus strigatus
TAGTTGTGTGTGTGGGGGGGGGGGGGTGTGTGTGTGTGTGTGTGTGTGTGTGTGTGTGTGTGTGTGTGTGTGTGTGTGGTTACCTAGGTAACTGTCATCGTACTGGGCACTGGCTGACTTGGTTGCCATGGTGTTTCCATGAGGGGTGATGAAATCCCTCTTGAAGCGAGCGAAGATCTCAGAGATGTCATCAGAGATCAGCTGACCTGAAGACATTCACCCATCAGAACCACAACACTGGAGAACATGAGAGACCGGTAGAGAACACTGGAGATATTAGAGAACAGACAAACATGTTGACAGACACAGGTTCTATTTAAAGGAGTGACACTGCTGCTGTATGAGCCACCATCACATTAAAAACAGCTGTGTGTCTGTGTCTGTGTCTGTGAGTGTGTGTGTGTGTGTGTGTGTCTGTGAGCGTCTGTGTGTCTGTGTGTGAGTGAGTCAGCGGCGACACACCCTTGGACGTGCAGACAAACAGATCAACGTTGTCTGATTGTTGCTTGACTGTGAACATGAGATGAAATCGACCCGATGGACCACCTGCTGGCGTTTACCTCCATCAGACAGGAAGTCCAGTCCAGACTGTCACCACGGTTCGAGACGTTCCAGAGGATTCTACCTGTTCAACCTGATGACAGTTCAGACACTCCTACCGATGGGTGGTGTGTGTCTGTGGCTGGGTGACAGCTATAAACATGCTAGCATGCTAACTGTTGGACAGAGGATGAGGACGACACTGATGAATCCTTTCGAAGAAACCACAGCTGTGTCTCAAATCTGTACTTCCATACTTCAACTTAGCTACTTGCTAGCTAGCAAACCGCAGCACGTTTTCAGGCACTGACGCAGGGGCGTACATTTGGTGCTTGTGTGTGACACATTGTCATCTTCACTGTAGATTGTGGTTTAGGATGTGAGGGCCAAGGTTGACGTGTTATAAATATTCAGCTATCGGCTGCCGCATGTATCGGCTACTTCCCCGTCGAAATGTGCACACTGAACTACAAAGAAGTGGACTAACAGAAGTATGTGTGTTCACAACATTAGCTTGAAATGCTATGGAACATGCTATGCTAACAGAACCACAAAGACAATCTCCAGAGGCCGTGTTGTGGCGATTCACGGATCAGAAGAGTTGTCTGGTGGCTTTGTTGTTCTGGTCCACTGTACGCCACGTTGCGGCGCACCTGTTGCCATAGAAACAACCGTAGTTTACATGAGGCGTCAGTGAGCCGTCGCAGCTCGGAGCCTCAGTGAACTGGAACATTGGTGGAGCGCTCTGCTGCAGTTGGAGAAACGGAGCTGAACGCTGAAGTTGTTGGTCTGAACTGGACTAATACCTGGATCAGACTGAGGCTGGATGAGTCACACTCACACACTCACCCTGCCAGTAGAAGCTTCCAGGTCCTCCTACCACCACTCTATTGTTCTTCTGCAACACAAAAACAAACACACACTCGCAATTAAATTCGAATGTCAATTCATTTCTAACATTTCTTTTTGCCTCTGGAGTCGATGGAGAGAAACGTGACTGCACATCTACGACAGCTGTGATTGGACAGTTGTCTCATGTGACCTTCCAAGCTGTTGGACCATCACTTCTGTGTTTGCCAAGAATATAGAACCAACCTAAAGGGGATTGGTGAGAGAAATCGCTTGACGGAAACAAACAAAAACTCTGAGAAGAAAAACCCAAACATAGATTCAAGTTCAATGCTGAGACGTTCATGCTGGATGTAACCAACAAATGTTCTGATGATCTTCCGAACAAAGACAACATAATCAAACAGATACAAGACATGCCTCTGTCGGCAAGAACTGTTCATGATCGGACCATTGTGACGGCAAACCAAGCGGAAGAAATGCAAGTGAAGGACATAGACGCTCCCTGGCTTTGGATGAGTCAACAGACCTAAGACATTTGTCACAGTTCAGTGTGACTGCAAGATACACAGCTTCACGTTCAGTCTCCTCCAGTCGTTCAAAGCACGTTTCGGGGACTTTCGTGAGCACACACATCTTTTTAAGTTCATCACCCATCCAAACCAGTGTTCACTGAACACAGCCGACCTGAGTCAGAGATTCTGTAGCCGAGGTGGCTGACCTGAAGGCCTCAGACATGTGAGTGAATGAAGATTTGGAAAGAATCGCACAACAGAGAGCGGAGTTGGCGAGCAAGCACATGGACGTGGACAGAAATGAACCCGAACTTCAACCCGAAGATCAGCTGATTATCAAAACTTGGAAGGCGCTTGTCCTGTCACATACCACACACTGCAGTGTGTGAGCACTGCTCTATTGACCTGTCGGGATCTACGTATGCATGCGAGCAGTCATTTTCACATCTTAAAAGCATCAAGTCCAACCTACAATCACGTGTGACGGATCAAAACCTCAACGCTCGCATGAAGCTGAGGTAACCTCACCAAGCTCCATCCAGAGTACACAGCCATCAGCAAATCCATGCAGCAGCAGCAGTCGTATTAACAGTGAAGAATCAATTCAGAGGCTCATTGTACTCACATTTAGTTGAATTCAGTCTTTAAATATATTATATGGCTCTCACTGACATAACTTCAAAAACATTTTGCTTTCATGGCTCTCTGAGTCACAAAGGCTCCCGAACCCCGTCTTAGACCCCGATAGACCAGGACATAGGACGACAATGTAGACCACGACGTTGAGTGTGGTGGGGACTCACACCCAAGTGGACTCACCTTCAGGAAGTCGGCGCTGAAGCCGGCCTGACAGAAGCCCTGCCCCTCCGGTGAGCTCGCAACTGTCAACAGACACCAGACATTTGTTACGAGGCACAAACAGGAAAAGCATGTGTAAGAGCGTGTGTGTGTGTGAGGGGTGGTTGGGGGGTGGGGTGTTGGGCGGTTGGGGGGCTAAGACCGAACCTGATCTGCAGGGTGAGTACTCCACTACCGTCCCTCCTTTCTTCAAGTAACACGTTCCCACCGGTTCTCGCTCTGACACGCCGAAGGTTGACCACTGATACAGAGGAGCACAGGCCTGGAACACACACACCCACCCCCACCCCCACCCCCACCCACACACACACACACACACACACACACACACACACACACACACACAGACCCTCTATCACCTGCCTGCTGACGGTGAACACACACTGGTCAGTAACGTTCCTCACCAGGATGTTTTCTCCGTCTGACCGCACCGAGGCTCCAAACCACTGCCTGGACTTGAACTCCATCTGGGCTCCCTCTGCGTTCGTCCTGTCACCTGAAGCCATCGCGGACACACACCGCAGGAAGTCAGTTCAATGCTTCACGGATCAACACACACCTTCTTCACCGTCGACCCGTAGGGTCACCGGCGATGGAGTAGCCTGATATCACCGCCCCAGAAATATAACTTGTCATAGCGATAGGCAGAAGACAGGAGGCAGAGCTGGAGGTGGCAGAGTTAAAGATGCTGAGATTCTCTTTAGGAGTGACCAGGATGGACAGGATTAGGAATGAGGTCATCAGAGGGACAACACAGACAGGAAGGTTAGGAGAAAAAGATAGAGAGGCTAGATTGAGATGGTTTGGACATGTGCAGAGGAGGGACAGTGGATACATTGGTAGGAGAATGTTAGAGATGGAGTTGGAGGTAGGAGACAGAGAGGAAGACCAAAGAGGAGGTTTATAGATGCAGTGAGGGAGGACATGGAGGTAGTTGGAGTCAGAGTAGGATACAGAGAACAGGGAAAGATGGAAATCAATGATTCGCTGTGGCAACCCCTGAAGAGGGACAAAGCCGAAAGGAGAAGAAGAAGGGCTACATTGAAGAAAAAAAAAGACATGACTGTGAACACACACACACACACAAATGTCATAAAATACATCAAATAAACCTACTGCTGAGTACAAACTTTAGAGGAGAAATGTGCAACAATATTCAATAGCTGCAAGTATGAAAACAAAACAAAGTCTGCAGCGCCACATTCAGTCACTTCTGTCAAGAATAACAGGGACACCAGACATGTGTGTCTGGTCACTGAGAGCGTGTGTGTGTGTAGCAGTCACCACCATGAGTCACAATCAGCCGATGCTGGACAAACTGAGTCGCCTGAATCAACTGAGTCTGTCTGATAAAGGACGTGTGTGTGTATGTGTGTGTTCACTGAGTGGTAGGACACTGTCCCAGACTGTGTCCATTCAAAGGGCAAACTTGAATCAGATGGACATGAAAAAAAAAAAAGAAAAATACTGATAGAAGAAATGTTTGGTGCAGGGGCGCATGCATGCACACGCACGCAAGCACACGCACGCAAGCACACGCACGCAAGCACACGCACGCAAGCACACAGTTAATTCTGTTCCACAGTTGAGCTTTGACGAGGAGCAGCCCGTTTAAATCCACAACAAAGACTTATTGTGAGGGACACACACACTCATAAAGAACTAGGTCACTCGCTAACAGCAGACAATTCACTGAGTGAGAGAGTTCACCTTTTATGGACGTGTGAGGATGGTGCTTCGCTCTCCCTTCACACTACCTCCATAAAACAACCGCACAGTGCCTGTACAACATCCACACATCAGCGCAGCTTTCACACACAGTCCACTCGTCTGTGCAACGTCCACACAACATTCACACAACTGTCAGAGCCATAAAACCAGGGTGCAGAGAACACGGGAACATTCCGAAACGTGTCCTGACTCGAATCGTCAGGTCTCAGGTCCGTGAAACAAACACGCGTACACACTCTGCTGCGTTCTATTGTGTTCTACTACTACGTTCAACATTGCACTGTGTTAAATTACTGCATTTTACTGAGTTCTACTACTGCATTCCACTGCATTCTACTCCATTTTACTACCTTCTACTGCATTCGACTACGTTTTACTGCCTTCTGCCTTTACTTCATTTATTCTACTTCCATTTTATTGACGTGTTCATTCATTCATTCCTTCATACCTCATACTGACGTGACTGGGTGAGTCATATGTACTTGTGCTGTACCACAATGACATTAATCTGTCTGGTGAACACATGAGGTACCTGTGGTGTCAAAGGTCAGCAGCTGGCAGGAGGACGAGCTCCGCCAGGGGCAGCTGAACACGCCTCCTCTCTCCACCACGCTGCCGGATGAGGAGGCGTTGGCCCGCGGAGCTCCAATCAGAATGTCGGACCTGGAACAGGATGTCACACGGTGTCAGAGGGAGCGCATCATGAGCCGCACACACTGGGACGTCATGTGACAGGAAGTGATTCTGTCTACCATGAAACACCAAACATAAATCTCATACTTCCCTAGGTCCACGTCTTTGTAGTACACTATGTACTAAATGTTGACCGGGCAGTCCTGTCTCAAATCAGCTTTTCCTACTACTCCTTTAAAGGCCTGTCTTGCCTTATTGCCGATATCTGACTGCTGTTTTTCCAGAAAAAAGAGCAATTGAGATGTATGTTTTATTGTACATTATTGTGGTTGTGAATGTTTTCTCACATCATTTACTCTACCATGGGCTCCGTCAACATGTCCTCCTCCTGGCTGACAATGGACCTGTATGTATCTCTGACTTACAACGGTAGAACGCGGTGATATCCATCGTGGTGCCGTGGTTGCCGCAAAAGTGAAACGTACGTCATTTCTATGTCACTAAGATGGTGGGTCCATTGAGCAACACTTAAAGGGTAACTACCCCCCCTGCCCGTGTCTGGGCATGACTCTGCTCACAGCTGGATTTTTTAAAAATGCTGAAAATTGGGCAGAGTTGAAGGAGCGTGGCGAGGGATGGGGCCGCAACAACAGTTGGTGCTGCTGAGGTAGCCGCCAATGACGGCGCTGAGGCAGCTGGGATTGAGGACGTGGAGGGAGGGGCAGGAGCGATGTCTCAGATTGGTAGTTGCTGGATTTTAGTGCTGAGGATTTTGCGCAGCCGCTCACACCGGATTTCCAGGTCCGCTGGAAACAGGTGCATGCCAGAGGCGGCCTGGAAAACGAACACTGCCCAACCATTCAGGCTACCTATCTAAAACACACTAAGTTCAACTAACCTTCAAGCTGAAGCTAACAAACCTACAACTATTTGGAAGCGCAAACTGCTCTGAATCCATCCTACTCTCTAGTTTGCTAAGGGGTATAGTACAGTAATGGGGAGCAGGAGGTGGTGACGTGAATTATGATGTAACAACAGGTTTCAACCTGTGGCACTCCACATGACGTTTTTAGCACAAAATTTAGATGTTACACTATTTTCACTCCAATGTTAAGCTCTGGACCAGAAGCACTCACAAAAACTACTAAATACCCAGATAAAACAGTTTCCAGCTGAAAAAAAGTGGTTTTGGGGATTAGTTCCTCTTTAACCTTTCAGCTGTTAGAGTGAACCAGTTGAGTGTGCATGGTACACTACATTGGTTTTAAAAACTTACTCCTTCAGTGTGAGCGCACGCATGTACTGAAAAGTACTTAAGTGTACGTAGATGTGAGACACATCAAAGGTCTGATTCACAGCCGTTCCTTAGTCACATGACTGGTCTCAGGGCCCCCCCCCCCCCGGACGGGAAAAACGTTACCCATCTTTTATTGTGAAAGAACCAACAGGAAGACCCACTGATCAGCTGTGTTTCCTCACGTTCTACAGTAGAGACAGTGAGTCACACTGCGTGTGAGTTTGTACATGAACCACACACCCCAACAGAAAACACACCCTGCTGGTGGTGGTGGGGGGGTGTTTTGTGTTGGGCAACACACGCTGTTCTGTCGATTTTTGCTTCGATTTTTGGTCGAGTCTCTCTCTACCACACACGCACACGTACATACGTACCGCTGGTCGTGGGGCTGGTAGAAGTCCACCGAGAAGCCGAAGTAGCTGCCCTCCGGTCCAGTGAACACCGCGGGTTTGTCCGCGTCCAGGTTGAAGGCGCCGCCGCGCTGGAGGCGGAGACTCAGCAGCAGCAGTCCGAGGGCAGGCGTCCACCCTCCCGCCATGACCGCTGCGCTCCTCCGGTGGACCAGCTGGACACGGAGGGGGCGGCGGTTAGTTTGCTAGTTGGGAGTTCGTAGTTTCCGTTTGACCTCAGTCCCCTGAAACCGGACAGATGTCAACTCGTGAAGTTACGTGTCCGATGAACTTCCGTCTTTTGGCGAAGCCAGCGACGGTCAAAAGCCCCGAGTCCAAGAGAGCCACGGCGCTGGAGGACGGGACGGGCCGGTAGTGGGGAACGGAGTTTAGGCTGAACACTGATGGCGCATCACGTCACAGCACGCGACGTCCGGTTCATGCCCTTCAGAATAAAAGAGCCGAACAGCAACGCCCCCTGCTGTTGTGTGTGTGTGGACACAGACACATCCCTCAGAGGACAGATTGCTTATGTGTGTGTTTCTTGTTCCCTGTGATTAAGTTCAGGAGTTCCAGAGGCTCAAAAGAAGAAAAGATTTTATTCATGTGATGCAGGATAAAAACGACAGACGACGTGAAGGATCTCGACACAGTGATGTCACAACCTCTGCTGGCTGAGACGTTCGATCACATCAGCCCATCACTGGTCCATCAGCAGGAAGCTGAGGTCGGCACCTGGTTCATACTCCACTGCTGACTTCCCCCTTGTTAGAGTGAGTGAGTGAGTGAGAGAGAGAGAGAGAGAGAGAGTGTGAGTGAGTGAGTGAGTGAGTGAGTGAGAGAGAATGCGTGTGAGCACGTGCTGCCCGACACAACCACACCTTCAGAGTGTGTGTGTGTGTGTATACCTGCTGAAGAGGCGGGCCTTGGTGGTCCCCAGCAGCGTGGCCTTGTTCCCCTCCACCAGCAGCATGGAACCCTCCCTCAGACCCTGACAACAGTCGGTCACAATGTCTTCTTCGTTGGCAACAACAACAAAGAACACGCCCACAGGAAGTACACACACACACACACACACAAAGAACACACCCACAGGAAGTACACACACACACACACACACAAAGAACACACCCACAGGAAGTACACACACACACACACACACACACACACACACACACACAAAGAACACAGCCACAGGAAGAACACACTCAGCGACCTGATGCGTCTCACCAGAACTGGAGTGGCTGTTTCCTCGTGGAACTGGATGATCCGTTCCTCTCTAGTCTCCTGCAAAATCACACGTTCACAAACTGACTAACGCCCAATAAGGGCGTGTTTGTATTTTGTACATTGTCACATCAGATCAGTGACGTTGCTGGACAGATGACAGCATCAAGTGCAGGTGAAGGTCAGAGGTCATGGCGGACCTACCCCCATGTGGCAGCTGCTAGGGTCGGCATCCAGGTAGTGCGGGTTGATGTTGAATGGCACGAGGCCGATGGCGGTGAAGGACGGAGGCCGGACGATGGGCATGTCGTTGGTGGTGCTGATGCTGGGCGTGGCCACATTGGTGCCGGCACTGGAGCCCAGGTAGGGGGCGCCGTCCTGAGGTGACACACACACCGTCACACAAACCTGAGGGAGAGGGCGGGGCTTGACCTGCACTCACCTCAAACACCCGCCTCCGGATCTCTGTCAGAACCTGGTTGTCATAGAGACTCTTCAGCAGCCGGAACGTGTTCCCCCCCCCTGAAGAACAGAACCAGTGGAAGGAGGGAGGGATGCAGGGAATCCATCGAGTGGGGCAGGAAGTCCAACACAGAAACAAAATAAAACATCTGACCACTTTTCAAAATAAAACGCTCGACGTTGACGTCAGATCGTATTTCACACTATTACATCAGTACTTTCAACACAGTACATTTATTGAGAGTATTTATTTACTAACAACTTACTTGTCCATGGTAAAACCACAAAACACCGAAAAAAGTCAAACACAAGCAAGTCCGACTCGCCTCTGCTTCTCTACCTGGAGACACTTGTGTTTCTTCCTGGATTTCACACACTCTCGCTAAAAACGTCACACATACATGTAGTTTCATGCGATTGTACGTGTTTTCACCGCGGGAACTTGTCGATCACGTGACTGACGGACTGGAGCCGCAGTGCAGTGGAAACGCATCTGGTGGGGATTGACGGAGCAAAGACAGATCGGAGACGCAACGCAACGCACACGCAGCCAGTGGAAATCCAGGGTAAGTCTCTGGGGGGGTCAGCTGCATGTCCTTACCTATAAAAATGGCCTCGGCCTTGCGAACAGCTTCGACCGCATCTGAGGCCTCATGGATTCCATCCACCTGGTAACCTGAACACACAGCACATAGCACTTTGACTGACATTCTACTGGGGTTCTGCTGGGGTTCTACTGATGTTCTTCTGGGGTTCTACTGGGTTACTAATGACGTTCTACTGGGTTACTAATGACGTTCTACTGGGGTTCAACATACGTTGTACTGACGTTCCACTGACTTTCTACTGACCTTCTACTAACGTTCTACTGACTTTCTACTGACGTTCTACTGGGGTTCAACATACGTTCTACTGGGGTTCTACTGACTTTCTACTGACGTTCTACTGGGGTTCAACATACGTTCTACTGGGGTTCTACTGACGTTCTACTGGGGTTCTCCTGCTGTGCTGTGTGTGTGCGGTGCAGAACCCGTCTCACCCAGAGTTCTCAACTTGTCTCTGACCTTCTTTGTGTAGGCGTCTCTGTCGTGGAGTGCGTATGGAATAAACAACACACACTTCACTGATCTGAAACACAAACACACACACACTTCACTGATCTAAAACACACAAACAGACAAACACACAAACACACTTCACTGATCTGAAACACACAAACACACTTCACTGATCTAAAACACACAAACACAAACACAGACAAACACACAAACACATTTCACTGATCTGAAACACAAACGCACACACATATATAGTTCACTGATCTGAAACACACAAACACGCACACATTTCACTGATCTGAAACACACAAACACAAACACACAAACACATTTCACTGATCTAAAACACACAAACACACTTCACTGATCTAACACACAAACACACTTCACTGATCTAACACACACAAACACACTTCACTGATCTAACACACAAACACACACAAACACACTTCACTGATCTGAAAGACACAAACACACACAAACACAAACACACTTCACTGATCTGAAACACACAAACACACTTCACTGATCTAAAACACACAAACACAAACACAGACAAACACACAAACACATTTCACTGATCTGAAACACAAACGCACACATTTCACTGATCTGAAACACACAAACACAAACACACAAACACATTTCACTGATCTGAAACACACAAACACAAACACACAAACACATTTCACTGATCTAAAACACACAAACACAAACACGCTTCACTGATCTAAAACACACAAACACACTTCACTGATCTGAAACACACTTCACTGATCTGAAACACACAAACACAAACACACACAAACACACTTCACTGATCTAAAACACACAAACACACTTCACTGATCTGAAACACACAAACACAAACACACACAAACACACTTCACTGATCTAAAACACACAAACACACTTCACTGATCTAACACACACAAACACACTTCACTGATCTAACACACAAACACACACAAACACACTTCACTGATCTAACACACAAACACACTTCACTGATCTAACACACAAACACACTTCACTGATCTGAAACACACAAACACACTTCACTGATCTAAAACACACAAACACAAACACAGACAAACACACAAACACATTTCACTGATCTGAAACACACAAACACAAACACACAAACACATTTCACTGATCTGAAACACACAAACACAAACACACAAACACATTTCACTGATCTAAAACACACAAACACAAACACGCTTCACTGATCTAAAACACACAAACACAAACACACACAAACACACTTCACTGATCTAAAACACACAAACACACTTCACTGATCTAACACACACAAACACACACAAACACACTTCACTGATCTAACACACAAACACACTTCACTGATCTAACACACACAAACACACTTCACTGATCTAACACACAAACACACACAAACACACTTCACTGATCTGAAACACACAAACACACTTCACTGATCTGAAACACACAAACACACTTCACTGATCTGAAACACTGAAACACACAAACACACTTCACTGATCTGAAACACACAAACACACTTCACTGATCTGAAACACTGAAACACACAAACACACACACACACAAACACACTTCACTGATCTAACACACACAAACACACTTCACTGATCTAAAACACACAAACACACTTCACTGATCTAACACACAAACACACACAAACACACTTCACTGATCTAACACACAAACACACTTCACTGATCTAAAACACACAAACACACTTCACTGATCTAACACACAAACACACACAAACACACTTCACTGATCTAACACACAAAACACACAAACACACTTCACTGATCTGAAACACACAAACACACTTCACTGATCTGAAACACTGAAACACACAAACACACTTCACTGATCTGAAACACACAAACACACTTCACTGATCTGAAACACTGAAACACACAAACACACACACACACAAACACACTTCACTGATCTAACACACACAAACACACTTCACTGATCTAACACACAAACACACTTCACTGATCTAAAACACACAAACACACTTCACTGATCTAACACACAAACACACACAAACACACTTCACTGATCTGAAACACACAAACACACTTCACTGATCTGAAACACACAAACACACACAAACACAAACACACTTCACTGATCTAACACACAAACACACACAAACACACTTCCCTGATCTGAAACACACTTCACTGATCTGAAACACACAAACACAAACACACACAAACACACTTCACTGATCTAAAACACACAAACACACTTCACTGATCTAACACACACAAACACAAACAAACACACTTCACTGATCTAACACACACAAACACACACAAACACACTTCACTGATCTAACACACAAACACACACAAACACACTTCACTGATCTAAAACACACAAACACACTTCACTGATCTAACACACAAACACACACAAACACACTTCACTGATCTAACACACACAAACACACTTCACTGATCTAACACACAAACACACACAAACACACTTCACTGATCTGAAACACACAAACACACACAAACACAAACACACTTCACTGATCTAACACACAAACACACTTCACTGATCTAACACACAAACACACACAAACACACTTCACTGATCTAACACACAAACACACTTCACTGATCTGAAACACACAAACACACTTCACTGATCTAAAACACACAACACAAAACACAGATCAAACACACAAACACACTTCACTGATCTAAATGTTCATCATTAACAATCTGCCGGACAAAGTCTCCAGTCCAAAGTTCTTCTCACAGGACCAGAACCGGTCTGACCAGGACTAGTAAGGACTGGTATTTAACCACTACTCCAGTACTAGTACCTTACCCGTACCATTAAGTACCAGTGAGTACCGGTGAGTACCGGTGAGTACCGGTGAGTACCGGTGAGTACCGGTGAGTACCGGTGAGTACCGGTCCGTGGGACAGCGTCGACGTGTAAACATGTTCTAACCCGGACAGCTGCTGGTTCCGACCGGTTCGGACGAACACGTCCAGGTCACTGACGCGGCTCGTACGTGTTAAATCCATTTCCGTCTCCAGCTGCCACTTACTGTCCCAAGAAGTCCCGGATGTGCTGCTCGCAGTGGTCCAGGTAGCCGTGGCCGTACAGCGTGGAGTTGGACACCAGCAGCAACCTGCGCTTCATGTCTGGACCGGGACAAGACGCAAAGTGACGGGGTCAAAGTTCATCTGCGCTCACTGTCACCGTCACGCGCTCCTCTGCAGCGCCACACCGGGCTCGTTTCCAACAATGCACCTCTTTCCGGCTGGAAGTTTTTCAGTATAAAAGCATAGTCGCCGAAACTTTTACGTCCTTATTGACATTTTATCTAATGTCATATATCTATTATATGTGACGACGAATCAACACAAAGAACAATACGGAAAGACAAAGAACAATAAAGACAACAACGCTGACGTGTATTTTATTTTCACACAGGCTGTATGTAAACATGGACGTCCTCTGTGGGACAATAAACCAAACGGAAGAATCGAAGCGAACAAACTGTTCCACTGCAAAGACACTGTGTGTGTGTGTGTGTGTGTGTGTGTGTGTGTGTGTGTGTGTGTGTGTGTAAGGGAGTGGGGGATGTCAGTCATGTG
>CAAKHB010004238.1:12755-47182 GCA_901007665.1 Aeoliscus strigatus
AGGTGAGGATGCGCACACACACACACACACACACACACACACACACACACACACACACACACACACACACACACACACACACACACACACACACACACACACACACACACACACACACACACACACACACTAAAGCTGAAGAGTGTCTGTCAGCTTCTAACATCTGAAGTCTTCAAAACAACAAGTCACAATCAGATCAGAGCGGTAGACATGTGACCTGTCAGTGGCTGATGGTTGCTCATGGCGACAGGATGTGACAGGAGGCTCCACTGTACCTGAACAGGTTTATCTCCGTGGCAACAGCAGCCGAGAACTGAAGGGTGTGGAGACAGTGAATGATGGTGTCAGGTCATAGTAGTACTGTAGCACGAGTAATGCAAGCAGTAGTAGTTGTAGTAGTAGTGATAGTACTGGTAGTAGTAGTAATACTGATAGTGGCAGTAGTAATAGCAGTACTAGTGGTAATGGTTGTAATAGTAGTGGTAGTAGTAGTAGTCATGGCAATAGTAGTACCAATATCACTAGTAGTAGTAGTAGTAGAAATAGTAGTACTCGTAGTAGTAATACCAATAGCAGCAGCAGTAGTAGTACTAGTATTTTCAGTAGTAGCAGTACCATTAGTAACATTAGTAGTAGTTGTAGTACTAGTATTATCAGGAGTTGTAGCAGTACTAGTACTTTCAGTTCCCACGGGTTTGAGGCAGAGAACTTGTCAGCTCAGATGAAGTGAAGCTTCACCCCCCGTTAGCCGCTAACCAGCCTGGAGCATCCCCACTGTTGCCATGGTTACGTGCAGCAGTAAATTGAAGTGTGTTTCAGAGTGCTGAATAAGTGACGTCCAATCAGATGCGGCATGTTGGAGACGATATGTGTGTGTGTGTGTGTGTGTGTGTGTGTGTGTTTGGTTCCTCAGCAGACGACGACACACAGTCACATGCATGAGTCCGTGGTGATGAGACGTCTCTCAGAGGTCAGAGGGCGCCGTTCACTGACCGTCTGGATATGTACTCTGAGTCACTCCTCCTCAGACGCTGCTGGCTCCGCCCCCTCGCTCTCCGATGAGCTGATGTTTGTCCTCTGTGGCCGCAGACGCCTCCCAGGTGTGATGACCCAGCAGATGCAGAACCTGCAGTTGTGTCAGAACAAGAAGTGCCCGGTTGGCCCCGCCTCCCCCAGTGCCGCCAAACGCCTCTATCGGAACCTGTCGGAGAAACTGCGAGGAAGCTCCTCCTCCTCCTTCGAAGATGCCTACTTCGTCGGACGGACGGACCGTCACCGCAAGGCGTCGGTGAGTTTGCCCTCCTGCTTCAGGCGCCCACTAGAGGTCACGTGACGCGTGTGCAGGGGGAAGCTGACCCAGGTCGCGGGGCTCGTTACGAGTGGGGAATCGATGGCGATCTCGTTTGGTGTTCCAGTAATTGGATGTCGTCCTCCGCTGGTCACCTGGTTAATTTGATCTGCTTCGCCGGCTGCGCTTTGACTCCTCTGCTTCCGACTCAGTTTCTAGAACATTGAGGCGTCGATGGACGTCTCTGTTTGTCAGCAGAATCGTCTGCTGCAGCGCACAGTCGCACAGGAAGTTGTTGTTTCATTTGTACTTGTACTACAGTGATGAGCTGCGACGTCACACTCACTCGTTATAATTTATGGGACATGCCTTCCTGTGTGATCCATCCTGCCGCCACCAGAGGGCGATCACAGCTGTTGTCGTCAGTGTTCAGCGGTGAATTCCAGCTGTTGGTTGCTGATGGAAACGTGCCTGTGGATGGCGTCTCACACTTGCTCCCTCTGCGCAGACGGTGCCGGGCAGTGACCTCCTCCTGGAGGCCGTGGAGCAGCAGGACCTGGACGCCGTTCAGATCCTGCTGCTCCACTTCCCCGCCGACGAGCTCCACCTGAACACGGCCGGCACACACGGACTGACGCCACTGGACGTCGCCGCCATGATGCACAACACACCCATCGCCAGACTGCTGCTGAGGGCCGGCGCCAAGGAGAGTCCGCACTGTGAGTGAGTGTGTGTGTGTGTGTGTGTGTGTGTTTGAGTGTTATTACGTTTGTTAACTTGAATTTCAGGATTGTAACTTGATTTGACCCGATGGAACTCAGATTCGGACTCGGTTGATGTTTGCAGTCGTCAGCGTGGAGAGTCGGGATGCTCACCTGCGCTCCCTGGTGGCGGAGGCAGAGCAGCGCGCATCTGATGTGGCGGCCCAGGCGCAGAGGGACGGTTTGTCGCTGGAGGCGTGTCACAAGGACAAACAGCTGAAAGCCTGGGAGTGGAGGGGCAGACTGTACCAACGCATGAGGACGGGGCTCCAGCACGCACGTAAGGACACGCCCACAACACACAGGTGATGACATCATCAGGTGTCCTGTGGTTCAATTCTGTCTCTGTGCCCCTGCTCAGGTGCCCCGGAGGCCCCGTCCAGGGTCCGTCTGAGCGTGAGCAGCAGCAGCTCCCTGACCGTCACCTTCCACGAGCCGCAGGGCCTCAACGTCACCGTGGTGACAAAGTACAGAGGTGAAACATCTGTTCTTCATTCATGGTGTTACAACACCACCCGCAGCGTCGTTTCCTCCTACTATTCATTTGTAATGTGTGTGTGTGTGTGTGTGTGTGTGCGCGTGTGCAGTGGACTGGAGCTGTCTGAAGGACTTCTCTCTTCTGGCCGGACAGACGGTTGTTGATAACCTGCAGACGTTGACGTTCACCATCAGCGGTCTCACCACGGTAACGGCAGTGTGTGTAGATCATGTGACGTCCTACAAATGTATGAATGAATGAATGACTCTCTGGTGATGAAACAATAATCAATAATAATCAGATCACTCCTCCTCTCGGTGTTTCAGGGGCGTCTCTACTACGTTCGAGTGTCAGCCTACAACATGAAGGGCTGGGGGCCCCCCGCCACCTCCCTCCCTCCGTCTGCGGTGCCATCCAGTATGTTTTTCCACCAATCAGCCGATCAACCCATCGACTGATCGATCAGTAAACGTGTGTGTGTTTGTGTCGTCAGCTTGGAGAGACGGTGACGTGTGTGAGCCCCGGAGGCGTGGCCACATGGAGGCGCTGGAGCGCCTGCTGCAGCAGGTCCGAGCCACACACACACACTACTGCTGCGGAGGTGAGCTGCCGCCGTACCCCCCACCCAAAGCTCCACCCACCTGGAGGAGGGCTGGAATGAACGAATGAATGCGATCACGTTCATAATGAAGAAAGTTTTTTATTTACATCATGTTGTAAACTCTTCCTCCTTTGTCTTTGTCTAATCCCCCCCCCAAACCCCTCCATTGCCGCCCCCACCAGACACGTCCAAGCTCCAGAACCCGAGCAGGAAACAGTCAGTTTCCAGAAGTCTCAAACACCTTTTTAACTCCTCCAACAAGTTTGTGAAAACTCTCAAAAGGTGTGTGTGTGTGTCTAGTGTTAGTTGTAGCCTAGCATTAGCATGAAGTAGCGTTAGCCATGACCCAGCGTTAGAGTGACCTTCTGTTAGCTAGGCTTACATCACCAGGTGTGAATCAGAGGTCAGAGGACCTGTGTGACGTTTGAGTGAAACACTGGATTCACTGGTTAACTCTGGGGGGGGGGGGCTGTGTGTGCAGGGGTGTGTACCTGGCTGCTGTGTTACACCACAAGGACGTTCTCCTGGTGACGGCCGAGGACCAGATCCCCATCGTGGAGGTGGACGACGCCTACGGCAGCTCGCTCATGCAGGACTTCCTTTGGTTCACCAAGGTGGATGGATGAATGGATGGACGGACGGATGGACGGATGGACGGATGGATGGATGATGATGGATAATGTTGGATGGTGATTGATGGTGCATTCAATGACCCGTCTCCCTGCAGCTGTCCTGTATGTGGGAGGACGTGCGGTGGCTCAGACAGAGTCTGTCCGTGTCCATGTCGTCCTCCTCCACCCTTCAGACCCGACACAAGATGCTGAGTGCCGTCGCGCAGCTGCAGGTGTGTGTGTGTGTGTGTGTGTGTGTGTGTGTCTGTCCACGATTAATGCAACGACGTCATCAGTGACGGTTGGACCTTCTGTTCTCTGCATTCCTCCTGCAGAACCTCCTTGGAACTCACAACCTGGGTCGGGTCCACTACGAGCCCATCAAGGATCGCCATGGCAACGTGCTGCTGGTGACCGTGTGTGAGAGTCAGCACTCGCCGCTCAGCGGGAGGTGGATGCCGGTGACCAAACTGCAGAGTCAGAGGAAGTCCCTGTCCACGCCGGAGGAGCCGTACGCACTGGACGTCCTCATCATCACGCTGCAGGTGAGGACCAGGAGTCATGTGACAGCTTCACAGGAAACCACTGGCTGAGCTCATCCCGCTGACCTCTGACCTCTGACCTCCAGGACATCCTGGCGTTCCAGCGGCGCAGCACCTACCGTCTGCCGCCGGGACTGTACCTGGGCTACCTGAAGCTCAGCAGCTCCGTGGACCAGATCCGTGTTCTGGTGTCGCAGAAGTCCCCCAACATGCTGTGTCACACTCGCGTACGGGACAACGGCAACGTGTCCAGGTGTTTTACACACATCATCGCTGTAGGCCACGCCCACAGCACCGGTCTGATCCGGTCTGAACAGCAGCTCAGTTGTTTTCCCTTCACAGTGGGCGGAGCTTCTGCAGCGTCACTCCTGACATCACATGATCACACGTGTTGTTTTCTTTGGCACAAGTAAACAAACAGACACATAAAAAGAAAATCTCAGAACAGGACGTCGAGCTTCACTGAAGAGAACACACACACACAAACACACACACACACACACCGACTCACACACTTCAAGGCTGAGGTGAAACATAGCAGAACGAGTCGTGATGCAAACCTGATGCTCTCAGCCTGGAGACCTGAGGGGGTGGAACGTTGACACACACACACACACACACACACACACTGAGTCATCCACATGTTAGGCACAGAACGTCCTGCCGTCCACCACATCTGATTGTCAGTGATTTCTCCTGAAGTGAATGTTTCATGTGATTCGCTCTGACTGCGTCATCTGACAGGAAGTAGCACCTTGACCGAAGAGTCAAGTCATGTGACCAGTGGGTTGCTTTGTGTGTGTGTGTGGGTGTGTGTGTGTCTGTCCATGTGTGTTAAGGGACGAGTGGGACTGGATCCAGACGCTGTCGGTGGCAGGAGACAAAGACCGGGCCGAGGAGGTGGGGCCCCAACCAGGAGGCCACGCCCCCTTGCTGTACTACGAGCTGCAGACGGCGATCGAGGCTCTGCTGAAAAAAGTCAACGTACCTGTGCACCAGGTACGACACGTCTGTGGCCGCTGCCCCAGCACGCCACACAACCCTAAATCAGTGTGTGTGTGTGTGTGTGTGTGTGTGCGCGCGTCAGGCGCGTCAGTTCCGTCTCTACAGTCAGGAGGTGGTGGAGCTCGGTGGGGGGGTGTCCTTCCTGCTGCTGCTTCCAGCGGCAGACGACGTTTGCTCCGCCCCCAGACAGTCCCACGCCTACACGCCGCTGTCGGGGTTCCTCCACCTGCCGCTGCAGATGTTCGAGCTCGGTGAGATGTCTCCGTGGTAACGGGTCACTTGTCCCCCGGCGGGTTTCACACATTCATTTCCTGACTCTTTGTCCTCAGTTCACTTCTGCGCCTACAAGGAGAAGTTCATCAGTCTGTTTTGTCGCCTGTCGTCCGTGTTGGACTTGGACGCGCTCGTCACCCAGCAGGCGCTGCGGGAGGCCATCACGGACAGCGAGCTGTCGACGGCGCGGCAGAGACACCAGCTGATCCTGGACTACATCCAGGTACACACACACACGCACACACATCAGAGGAGACGCCGCTGATGTTTCCGACCTGCAGCAGGTGGACGAGATGCGCCGCGACCTGCGCTGGCTCACCGACGCGCTGCAGTTCGCACGCTACAAGCAGCCTCAGGGGGGCGTGGCCATCACCTGCCTGGTGGACGCCGGTGCTCCTGAGAGCGACTCCAGCCAGCAGAAGACCGACTCCACCTCCTCCGCCATGGACTTCCCGGCCACGCCTTCGCCGTCCCCGGAGCTGTGCAGGCGAGGCGTCAGCGGTGAGTCGCCGTCCTCGGCTGCATTCTACTGCGGCTCCATGCTGACTCGCATGCGCCCACAGGCGAGCTGCTGGGCTCCGATGAAGACGGCTCCTCGGAGGTTTTCCTGCCGACAGACAGCGACTACGACTCCAGCGACGCCCTGAGCCCCCGTGAGCCGGACCTGCTGTACTCACCCCCCCAGGCTCTGTCCCAGCAGGGGGCACGCTCTCTGGGTGGCAGCGCTCCGGACGTGCTGCAGATCCACGAGCTCAGGTGACTCACAGGCACACGCGCGCACAAACACACACCTGTACACACACAAACAGAAACACACAAGCACACACGCACACACACTTGAACACGTGCATACGCACATGCACACACAAACACTCACTTACACACACACACACACACGGAGCCCCACCCATGACGCGGTGGGTCGGCCATGTTGAACCTTCTGTGTGTGTCAGGTGCAGCGCCTCCTCCCTCTCGGTGAAGGAATCTCAGATGGCCGACGCCCCCCTGCCTCTTCGCCCCCCCTCTCAGTCCTCAGACGTCTCCCTCCCCAGCACAGGCCCACCTCGCTCCCTCTCCCTCTCCACCGCCCCCCCTCCGCTGTGTGAAACCACCCGGACTCTTGAAGGTCTGTCGCTGTCCAGGAGCGAGCAGGAGGGGGCCCCGCCCCTGCGGGCCGCCAACCCCCCCGCAAAGCGCAGACTGCTCTCCAGGAGCCACCGGGGCCAGTACTTCAGTGGCCCCCAGCGCTGGCTCAGGGGCCTCAGCGGCGACGGCCCTGCCGCCTCCTTATCTGAGGGTGTCTACACAAAGCAGAGAGACCTGCCCTCGCCCCCTGGTCTGCCCCCACCCTCCGGTCTGCCCCCCCAGCAGGGAAGAACCTACGTGAGCCACACGACCTGCGTCCTGGAGAGCAGGAAGTCTCGCCAGCGCGAGCAGCGGCCGCACGTCCGCAGGATCTTTGTTGAGCCCTGCGGGAGGCGGGGCTGGGGGGCGGAGCTGGGTGAGGAGACCAGGATGAAGGATGCTGATGTGTCAAGGGTGGAGCCAGGAGGGGCTAGTGCCCAGGATGTGGACTCAGATGACCAAACCAACACCCAGGTGTCAGAGCTCCTGAGCAGCACGCTGTGAGGGGGGGGGGGGCACCACGCTGCAGGTCAAAGGTCAAAGGCCCAGTTCTCTTGTTGTCGTTTTCTTCTTCATGTCTCTCGTTAAGCTCGCTAGCTCGCGCTGCACCAACCTCACACCATCATGACACGCCTCAGGAGGGACAGCCGTGGCCATACCAGAGGTTCCCTGGCGAGGAGCAGTGTGCGCTCCGCCAGACCCCACAACCCCCCCACCCCCCACCTCACGGCTGAACTTTGAGTCGATTGTCGACTGAACCGACGCAGCTGGTTCAACTCGGCCATACACGTATCCATGGCGACGACTGTTACAAGGTCATCATCAACGCACCAGCGAAGAGCTTTGCACACGAGTGAATGTGTTCTCGATGTTTCTGTGGTGAATGTTGACTCCCTGCCTCAAACACACACACACACACAGTTCCACACATACCGAGGTTTTTTACTTGAAGTTTGGTGTTTGGTTCGTGCCTCCTTCAGCATGACGACATCAGGACACCTGATGTTTGTGTTTGTCTTCGTTTCTGTACCGACACACACCGAGTCGATTCGATGAGTCGCTTTTGGTGAATTGGAGCACTGAGACGATTCAATGAGTTGATTTAGTGAATCGATTCATTGAGTTGATTCAAGGAGTCGGAGCTCCCCGACAGACTCGCACATATGATGTTTGCACGTTGTCATGGAATAAAAGCCAATGAACGGCGACAGCTTTCAGCCTCCACTGTGAACTTTCCTTTACGTGGTGATATACGGCCCCCAGTTGGTGGGAGTGCAAAAATGACAAGCTTAGACACACACACACACACACAACTCGACAAACAAACAATTGGGTACTTTGAGCTTTATTTCAAATATTTTCAAAATGGCGGACGCACACGAGCACCAGAGAGAAAATGTATGTACAATATAAATTAACACTTGGACGTCCTCCGACGTAGAAAACAGATAAATAGACGGAACGTTCGCTACGTTTACAAACATTCAGAGCTTTGGTCCAAAATCAACCAACGTCACAATAACATCACTTGGTTTTCACGGCGGCGGCGGCTTCAAATGCCGGTGGGGGCGAAGAGAACCCGAGGCACGAGAAGAGGGTCACATCACGGTGGATGTTCAGACGGCAGCGATCGATCAGCTGGTCAGAGATCAGCTGGTCCACCAGCTCGGTGGCGTTTTGGTTTGATGACCATCAGCCAATGAGGCTGCTCGCTTGCGGTCACATGATCACCTGGTTGCATGAGGATCCTGGTTCTGATCCAGGAGCAGCGTGTGATCGCCTGGATCAGAACCAGGGTGCATGTGGCTTCAGTCCCGGCTCCTGGGCACCGGACGTGTTCATAAGATGGCCGACGGCGTTCAGTGGTTCCGTGGATTGAAGAACCCCACGCTGGTTGGCGACTCCTTCACTGTCACCGTGATGAAGTTGGCGGTGACGTCGGTGACGAACACTTGCTCCAGGAGGCTGCGCGCCGGCCGCCAGTCTGTTTCCGTGTCAGACTCAGTGGCGTTGCTGCCGAGGCTCGGCCTGCTGTTGCTAGGATACAGAGAGGCCTCCCGCTCTGATTCGCTGCTGCTGGTCTCGTCAGAGTCGCCGGTGCTGAGCTCGTTCAGGCTGCGGTTCTGTTTGCGGTCGTCCTGACGTGCGCTGCCGTTCCCTCTGACGGCGCTGCCGCCCGCCAGCATCAGATCCTTCCTGCTACACTCTGCGCTGCTGCCTGCTGGCGCGCCAGAGCGCTGCGCTCCCGCTGACGGTCGGCTTTCTTTGATCAGACCGACGATGCCGCGTAAACTGGACCTGGATGTGGCGCTGCCGCTGCTTGGGCTGTTTCCATGGAGACTGTTGCCAGGCGATGGCTTGCTGATGCTCTGCAGGTTGAGCGCCCGGAGGCTGAGCGCCTGCTTGGCTCGGTCTCGGGATGACGGCGAGGACGAAGGCAGATTGGACAGAGGCTGCTGTCGGTGATGGACCATGTGACCCCCCAGGCCGTCATGCCTCCTCGGGCCCAGCGGAGGGCGCTGCAGCCCCGTGTGACCTCCCAGTGACCCCGGCACGCCTTGTTTCAGAGGTGACGCTCTGTAGCCGCCCGACTCGGAGAGCGAGCGCTTCAGGTCCGACAGCGAGCTCCTGCTCTGCGGCGGCGCGCTGCCTTTGCTGTGGGGCGAGGACATGGCGGCCGACAGCGCGCGGCTTGTCCACACGCAGCTCATCGACCCTGGTTTGGAGGCGGCGGCCTGAGAGAAGGAGGCGGGGCTCTGCGAGGCGGACGCGGCATCATCTCTGGACGCCCTACTCAGACCCGGATAGGTGAAGCTCGCCGGCTGCAGCGGCTTCTTGGTGCCGGGCTGCAGTTCGTCCCGCAGCCTGAGCACCTGCTGGTGGCGAGGAGGAGGGGGCGGAGTCAGCGGACGGCTGTTGGCCTGCCGCAGCGCTCTCAGGTCCGGGTGCAGCGGCTTCCTGCCGCGCTTCTTCTTGTGGGGCGGGTCGGGTTTGGCCAACAGGATCTGAGGCCTCTTCTGAGGGACGGCGTGGACCCGAGGACCCGGCTTCAGCTTCTTCACGTCTTCTTCATCTTCTGAGGATGAGGACGAGGCCGACAGGACGGAGGACGAGGAGGACGAGTGGCTGTCTTTGGTCGCCACAGGGGGGGGCTGCTGACCAGACGGCAGTCAACAATCAATCATCAGTAATAAATGAGGGCAGAAGAACCCCGGTGCAGACGTACCAGGATCTTGCGTGGACGTCCTCTCGGTCTCTTTCCTTTCTTCTGGAACAGAAGTTCTCTCTCTTGTTCTCTGCAACAAAATGTTTCTGATGATCAATCAATCAACTAGCGTCGGACTGATTAGGAAACAAACGCACCTCTTGTGGAATGCGGCCAGTAACCGAGGATCCAGGATGTTTTCTTCTGGTTCCCAACTGTTGTGTCTGAACGTTCCAGAAGATCAAAATCAGAGGGTGATTGATGACGTCATCAGGCGGTTGACGAACATGTCAGTGTGTTTCATCGTTCATTTAGTCTTCAGCTCTCAGTCGTTCCATGCAGAGGACGGTAGTTTATTTACGCTGTCGTTGTTGTTTTAAGACAAACAACACACAGTCGTGCGTGAACGAACGTGTGTCCAAATACTCCGTAATTTTAAAAAAAGCAGCGTCTCGTCATCACACCACTGAACGTGTGCTGATCCTCTCAGGGATCGAACACATCGATAGAAAGATGTTTTTCTGTTCAATCGATTTCATGTTTCCATCAGAGACAGTTAATACCGCTCATAGTGATCATCTGATCAGTTCTCATACACTGTGTGTTATTACTGCAGTAATATCACTGCATTAGAAGTGTAGTTGTATAATTACTGCATTAGTAATGCTGGTGTTGGTGGTATTATTGGATTAGTCCTGTCAGTAGTAAAGTAGTATCATTACTGCATTAGTAGTATTATCAATGCAGTAGTAGTATAGCAGTATTACTACTTCATTAGTAGTGTTAGGGTTATAGTAGTATAATCACTGCAGTAGTATTATTACTACAGTATTGTCCTGCAGGTACACGGCAGAGGATGTCAGGTGAGCGGATGTTAGCATCGAGGGAAGACGAGGAACGGGAAGAGCAGAAGCTCGGGGTGTGTGTGTGTGTGTGTGTGTGTCTGTGTGTGCGTGTGTGTGCGCGCGCGCGCGTGTGTGTGCCTGTATGTGTGTGTGTAGGATGTATTGTTCGGTGCGATAGCCGCCGTGAACCGTTAGCCTCGGCGGCTAGCAGCTAGCTACTCACTTGGACGACCACCCTCTCCACTTCACCAGATACTCGAACTTCCCCTGAGAACAGAGGGTGACACACACACACACGCACGTCAGCTGGGGTCACACGGACAGAGACACACATACACACACACACCTTTACCGCAGCTGCTCACCTTTCTCGGCCGTTTGCTGAGGATACATTCCGCGTCAAACACCTGGCCGACGGTGACCCCCTCCATCATTCCCCGCGATGCCTTCTGTCCGCGCACGGCCACCGTAGTTACTACATGGATTTACTACAGGACCACTGATAGGATACACAATACTACAGTACCACTGGTACACAGTTCTACTGCTACGACTGGTATACAGTACTACTGGTAAACAGTATTACTGCGTCTACTGTTGATAATACAGAAGCATACTGCTTTACTAGTGATAAAAATAAATAAAACTGATTTTACCATAGTAAAACTTCCAGTAGATATATTACTACTGTTACAATGAATTGTCCACTGCTACTACTACTACTACTACTATTACAACTACTACTACTAGTAGTAGTAATAGTAGTTTAACGAAATATTGCTATTTCCTTTAAATATATCTTTATTTTATCGCCGCTTTACACAGTCACAACACAAATCAGTAGTAAACAGACCAGTACAAGCACAATACATAAATAGATAAAATAAAATAAAAACAAAAGAAAGAAAAAAGAAGAAGAACGGGTTGGTGCGGAGTCTTTGCGCAGTGACGTCAGGTGGAACCTTTGCGCTGTACGTCACGGGGAACACATTGTGCGCTGCACACGGTTCTCTGCGTGTTTGGTAATGGGTTTCCAGCGGTGACCGACTACACGGCTCCTCCAGCTGCTACTGACCGTAAGAACACCGCTGCCCTTTCGTGTGTTTTACGGCCGTTTGTCTTCCGCTGAGCCGCTAACTGAGCCGTTAGCTGAGTTGGTAGCCGAGCTAACAAGGTTGCAGGACACGCAACTATCTTTTCTGACGTCATCACGTCTGTCGACTCGTCTTAAATCGATCAGTTGTTTCAATCCGGGTCAGTCAGACCCCGTTTTTATTTCCCCTCATGTCGAAGAAACTAACAGAGAAACCTGGATAACATTAACGGACTTTGACGGATCTAAACAGTTTGAGTGATGAAAACCATTAGCAGGTGCAAATTTGATGTGAGCTCAAATAAAGTCTGTGACAAAGACGAATTCACCTTCTTTACAAACTTTGTTGTTGTTTTCTGTGAAACCAGGCGAACACCTGAAGACCTGAGGTGTCTCCATCCAGGTGAGTCCTGCCGGTGGAGCAGCCATGCTGCCGTCCCTACTCTCCGTGCTGCGGCCGCAGTGCGTCCGGACCCTTCACCTGGATGTTCTGAGGCCGCTGCACGCAGAGCAACTGCTGCAGCGGAGGCTCCCCACTCGTCCCCACGCTCAGAGCCGCGGCGTCAAGAGTCGGAGGGGCAGGAGTCAAGCAGAGGAGTGGAAAAGCAGGAACAAGACATTGCTGACGTACATCGCCGCCGCCGGGGTGGGAATGATCGGCCTGTCCTATGCCGCCGTGCCTCTTTACAGGCTGTACTGTCAGGTGAGCGTTGCAGAAGAACCCCCCCCCACACACACACACACACACACACACACTCACTCACTCACACACCTGAGCAGATGTTCTGGAGCTTGCTGTGTTTGTGTGCCAGGCGTCCGGGCTCGGGGGGGTGGCTGTGGCCGGTCACAACGCAGATCTGGTGGAGACGATGGAAGCGGTGAAGGAGCGCGTCATCAAGATCACCTTCAACGCCGACACACACGCCAGCATGCAGTGGAACTTCAGGCCGCAGCAGACGGAGATCTTTGTAAGACCCGAACAGCTTGTCGCCATCAGTGGTGGCTCACCGTGGCTCTGACCTTTGACCTTTGTGCAGGTGGTTCCAGGTGAGACGGCGCTCGCCTTCTACCGAGCCAAGAACCCCACAGACAAACCCATCATCGGCATCTCCACCTACAACGTGGTTCCGTATGAGGCTGGACAGTACTTCAACAAGATCCAGGTAGGTCCTGACACACACACACACACACTCACTCACTCACAGTCATCTTGTCACTCGGTGTGTCTGCAGTGTTTCTGCTTCGAGGAGCAGCGTCTGAATCCTCACGAGGAGGTCGACATGCCCGTCTTCTTCTATATCGACCCTGAGTTTGACGCCGACCCCAGGATGGCGCGTGTGGACACCATCACTCTGTCCTACACCTTCTTCGAGGCCAAGGACGGTCAGAAGCTGCCGGTGCCGGGATACAGCTACAACTGACCCAGGACCAGCAGAACCTGGACCCGCTCCGCTTCCTGTCTGAACAGGAAGTCCTGCCTGTGAACGGACTCATCTGCACAGATTCAACGCGCATACACTGGAGACGTTCAGCAAGCCTTGAGAGAACACACACGCTCACACAGGTCCGTATTTCAGTATGATCAGTGTGTGATGAGCTGTGATGAACACGGTGGCCAGCAGGCGGCAGCACAGGAACTCACTGCTGAGACATCATTCAGTCATTCACTCACCAGAGGACAAGAGTCAATGAATGACAAATACCTGGAAATAATCGACCAGTCAAATTAGTGTAATCAGTTTTCAGTTTGAGAACAATAGTCGAAAGACTTTTATATTTTGTGTGGCTGCTCAACTTCAGAGTTAAGTGTTGCTGCTCGTCATGATGGTGAAGATGATGATGATGATGACGAAGAAATGCCCTGTCCTGTGTGATTTCATTTCGTTCATGTACTTGAAGGTCAAATAAACTTACATCCAGGTGTTGTGGTGTTGCTGTTAGCAGTTAGTTTGTTGTACGGCCTGCTGTATAATGACAATAAAAGGCTTCTAATTGTAACTATAATACTGTCAAGCTAACTAAACAAGAGAGCCAGGTGCCGGTAGGGGCTCAGTCGTAGAGTGGAGGGTTCCTGGTTTGTATGCCAACAAATCTTTCCTTGGCCATAATGAGAAAAAAACGGAATGATTCCACAAGCCATGACAGTAACAGAGGTGTACTGTAGGGGGCAGCAACACGCCTGTTAGGATGTACGTTTCCGGAAATTCCCCCCGCCTGTGATTGGTTGGAACTGTCTGTCCAATGGGAGGCCGCCGCTGACTTTCAAACTGCAGCCGAGCGGTGCTGTCCGGTGTTTTGGTGAGTTTCAGGTCAGTTCAGTTACTTTCGTTAGAAAAAAATGTTTCGAAATTAGCCCCGACGAGGCGAACCATCACCGACAAAGACACATTTTGAGTCTTACAGATGTGTCAGGAAGGTCAGTGCTGTTCCTTATAAATTCTCCCTGTCAAGCTAACAGCAGCTAGCGGTTAGCTGCAGACATGATGGGAACATGTCAAGCTAGTTCTGTTAGTTTGTTCGTTTTTTATGGGGATAGGAAGGCCAAAGACAATTTGTGCTACCTGATTCCAGTTCCAGCAACTACCCAGCACGACTGTCTCATCACTAACTAAATGCACAATGTAATGTGATCAAATAACATAAACTCTGTCTGTAAAATGTGTACTTTGTAGGTAATGTAAAGTTTTGTTTAATTTGATTGTAATATGTCTTAGTTTTAAAGATTTCCATGCTGAGACTGTCATGTGTGCTGAGACATCCAAAACACATGTTATTACAACGCACGTAATTCCCTAATTACTATCTTATTCTTCAAGATTTACATTACACCATACTGGAACTATTAAATGCTTTTTGTATGTGTATCACACCTTTCATACATGCTGCCCAAAGTGCTCATGGAATGGAAGACATTATAATAAAAATAATAATAATGAAGAGTAATTTTATGCCATGGAGTGGCTTTAACCTGCTATTGTCTCTCCCACTGGTACAGAAAACCAGTTAGGAAAGAATAGAAACATTGCTGGAGAAATTAGAATAAATATGTTTATGTTCATGAAAAGTATTTCTTCCATAGGCTGCAGACAGTGAGTTTCTCACAAGAAGCGTTGGCCCAGAGTCAGAAAGCGGCGACTCTACACGCAGTCTGGGATGGCCAGTAAAGCAAACGCGCACTCTTCATGTCCTCAGGAAACTCAGGAGATTGAGAATTGCCGTGAAAACATTCCACCCAGAGTCACTGCTGCTGCGGTCGGGACTTCAAAGACCAACATTCAAGTCTGCGGTGGGGAAGGATCTTCTGGAGAAAAGAAACCGTCTTACACATGGGCATTTGCAGCAGCAAAATCACAGCCCTCTGGTCACTCATCTGCTTTGACGCCGATTATAGAAAACCTCAACAACCTCAAGGCAGCCGTGAATAATCAGCACAGACCTCATCAGTCTGTACCTTTCCTGTCCTTCAGCAATGCCCATTCAGCAGATAAAACCGGTGCGTCTGTGTCGTGGCTCTTTGAGGAGCGGTTACCAGAGATGACTCTGCTTGATCTCTCTGCGGATTCTTCGCTGCATACGACTAGAGATGAGTCAGAGCTCCCTGATGTGTCAGACAGAACTTCAGGTGACTGTCGCCAGAGCACCATTGATGGAAATCCTCCATCTAAACTCAACAGCACAGTGACGATGTCCAACAGCACCTCAAGTGAGAACACATTGGATGGAAATAGTTCTAAACCCAATAGCACAATAAGTATGTCTGAAAGCACCTCAGGTGAGTGTCACCAGAACACCATTGATGGAGATCCACCTTCTAAACCGAATGGAACAATAAATATGTCAGACAACACTGCAGGAGATTGTCATCAGAACACGACCGAAGGAAATGGCCCAAAACGGAATCGCACAATAAGTATGTCTGAAAGCACCTCGGGTGACTGTCACCACAACCCCACTGATGGAAATCCACCTTCTAAACCAACCAACAGCCCAGCGGCTGTATCAGACAACACCTCAGGTGACCCTTCCAGCACGAGTCCCCCTCCTACAGGCCGTCATGCCCCCGCTGGTCCGAAACGCAGTCAGTTGGAAGGCCCCCCCGTGGAACTGTCCGGTCACGCGACTCCCGCAAGCAGCGGTGGAGTCCAGGTGAAATCACAGCTCTCTGGTCGCTCGTCTGCTTTAACGCCGATTATAGAAAACCTCAACGTTGGCATGAAACACCAACCTCATCGGTCTGTCCCTTTCCTTTCCCTCAGCAATGCCCATTCAGCAGATAAAACGGCTGCGTCTGGGTACTCGCTGTATGAGGAGCGGTTCCCAGAGATGACTCTACTTGAGCTTTCTACGGAGTCTTCACCGCATACGGCTAGAGATGAATCAGAGCTCCCTGATGTGTCAAACAGAACATCAGGTGACTGTCGCCAGGGCACCATGAATGGAAATCCTCCATCTAAACTCAACAGCACAGTGACGATGTCCAACAGCACCTCACGTGACTGTCAGGAGAACACGTTGGATGGATATTGTCCTAAACCCAATAGCACAATAAGTATGTCTGAAAGCACCTCAGGTGGGTGTCACCAGAACACAATTGATGGAGATCCACCTTCTAAACCGAATGGAACAATAAATATGTCAGACAACACTGCAGGAGATTGTCATCAGAACATGGTCGAAGGGAATGGCTCGGAACCCAATGGAACAATAGATATCTCAGACAACACGGCAGACTGTCACCATAACTTGATCGAAGGACGTGGTCCTAAACCCAATGGAACAATAAGTATGTCTGAAAGCACCTCAGGTGACCGTCACCACAGCACCATTGATACAAATCCACTTTCGAAACCAAATGGCACCATAGACATGTCAGATAACACGGCAACGGATGGAAATCCTCCTCCTCAACCAACCAACAGCACAGCAGCTGTATCAGACAGCACTTCAGGTGACCCTTCCAACACCCCCCCCACTCCTACGGGCCGTCATGCCCCCACCGTTCCTAAACACAGTCAGTCGGAAGGCCCCCCCGTGGAACCGTCCGATCCCACTGCGACGACAGGTGGCGGCGCGGACACCGCCGCTCACGCAGGCCACCCCCTTCAGAGCACGTTTGAGGCTATTCCAGCCTCTGGAGCGGGTCCGAGTGAGGCGGCAGACGGGCTCTCAGACACCCTGGGCCATCAGACAATGGACACCGACGACAACAAAAAAACTGACGCTTTCAACTGGACGACAATGGACGACACGCTCGATCTGAAGTCAGACTGTCTGATCACGTCGACGCCGATGCCGAAAAAGGTCAACGGGGACGGCCCCAGTCAGGCGCCGCCCAGTGTCCCGTCAAACATCGTCTGCGACAAAAAGACATTCTTGACGCGATGTGCGGGAAAATCCCTCTTGCCGTCGTTGAAAGCGGGACCCCAGGCGTTGAAAGACAAGCCGGTCTGCTTGCTCCCCGGACGGCCCGAGGCGTCGACGTCAGGTCTTCCTGTGACCAGACAACGATTTCAAGCCGGTGCCACCGTGCCCCAGAAGGTAGGCGTGCACGGCAGCGACACCCAGGGATGGGCCGACTCAGTAATCTCCACTGTTTGGTGTATTTAAGTCCACAGGTATACCAAGCTCCTACAATTTGCGTGCGACAACAACAGGTAGGAGCTGCTGTTTGTTTGTTTGTTTGTTTGTTTGTTTAACAGAAAAAGAGCTCGAAGGTCATCACAACCACTACGAACCTTGTGTTCCCTCTGCGCTGACATTAGGATCCAAGCAGGTCAACTCCGGACTGCAGAGGCCCTCACTGAGCTGCAAACCGTCGGGCACTCAGAGACCCGGACCAGGACTCAGACCGCCGTTAGCAAGAAGTCATGCAACGGCCTCGTCCAGTGAGGATAAACCCTGTCCTCCTGCAGGTGCACATTTCTCTCAGCAAGGAAGTAGATTCTTTTTTCTGCAAAGACAACTGACTTTTTCTTCCATAAACAGCATCCAGTGTTGTGGCGAAGACGGTAAAACCCAAGAAGCATCCCTTGACCAGAGGGGAACCTTTGCCGGTGGCCAAAAAGAAGAAGCTAGGTAACGACCGTTTTCTTTCTCCCCTTCTGATGTTTCAACATCTCATGGGTCTTTTCCACCACACGGTTCTGAGAGATCCAGAGAGATAGAAAACAAAGAGATGTATCATCTTCTAATGTGACAAACCATTGACTCAGACTGATGCGAATTGAGTAGAGTTCTCAGGTTGGGTTTTGTGTGCTTGCTCTGTCTGTCCGTGGATCTCGTGCTCTCAGATGCTGAAGTGTCAGCCAGCGCTGCGGAAACCTCCAAATCTTCTGATGCTTCCCGACGAGGCAAAAGTCTGAAACAGCCAGCAAGTAGTCAGAGAGCTCTTCAAGCCAAAGGCCGGAGTCATGGTGAGTTTTTAATGCTGTGAGGCCAGAATGGAAAGTTGGTTACCAGGTGATCAGAAGGAACTCAGAAAGCTTTACTGGCTCAATGTCTAGGTTAATTTGAGATCAGAATTCATCTGTTTTGCTTGTTTTCCTCGTTCAACTCACGGCTGCCAGCCGATCAGAGAAGAGTATTCACTCAGACTGTGGCGTATATACAGTATTTAGATAAATCAGTCTCTATGTAGCAGACAACTGCTACAGGACGCCACATCAAGGGGCCTCATCAGAGTTTCAGACACATAGTTTTTAGAGGTTTGAGGAGAGGTGAACCGTCCAGGCTGATTCACTGGCAGACATCCTGGTTTTTATGATGCAAAACCTGATTATTGCAGGTTGTCCCAACTGCATAGCACTTGAGGAGGAAAACAAAATGCTTCGGGAGGAAATAATGAAACTGACAGGTATGACACTGACTCCCTCACCCCACCTTGTTCAATTTGTTTGTTTTTCATTCCAATCTTGACATTGAATGTGTGTTTTTGACTTCTTATTTTCAGAACGGCTAAAGAACAAGCAGAATGAAGATTGTTGATCTTTCTGTCTATCTTCACTTTCCTTTCCAATCGTCACCCTGTACATGTTCTAAAAAGAAATGATAATAAAGTTTAAACAAACAAGATTTCCCTTCCTGATTTGGTCGGCGTGGTGAAAGATGGTGGGTGATGTCCAGCTCTAATTAGGTCTGTGACTCGTTGATCTAGAACCATGTCTACCTGGACAGTGACTGACAAAATGACCCCATGAAGTCTGGCAGAGGAATTTTCCAACTCAAACAAGAAAAAAGGTGCACTCTTTTGGCTAAGTTGACTGTGTCACCTGATTTGATCATTCATTGTTCTCCAAAATAGGAAATAATTAGAAAACCTAGGAGGGACGTCTGAGAAAGGAAATATTCTCCCGAGTGAGTGACTGGTGGCTGAGAATTAGTTCACCTCTTTAGCAGCTAGGTGGCAGCAGCACGGAGCAGCTTCAGACCTTCACGTCTTCGTTGGTCCTCACAGCAGCAGGAACTTCCGTTTCTTTCCTGTGGAAGTATCCGGCGCGACTGACGCACGCCTTCATTTGTGCCCCCAGCACAGCCAAACTGGATATTAAAACAACTCAAATTACACAGTCGCACAACAGAATCCTTTCCACTTGGACGTAGGTGAGCGTGTGTCTCTCACCGAACGGTTTGTACACTGTAACTTCATCGCGAGTGGACCAGCGGCGAGGCCCGGTGCCTCCTAGCTTAGCAGCGGCAGCTAGTGTTAGCATAGCATCGTCACCGCGCCACGTTTGTCAGAGTACAACTGCGCGTTTAATTAAAACAAATAACGTCACGTCTGTGTTGTCTTATATTTCTAGTTGTGTAAAATCAGGGAAATTTAACACAATACTTGACTTCTGAAGTTGAACGTAATCGTTGGTAGGTGCGACAACTGTCAAAGCTAACGGACGCTGTAGCAGCTGGAATGCTAGTTTTTGTCACCCCACTCAGTCCTTGAATTGAGTCTGGACAAATACCCTAATGTTGAATCATATTTCTGAAAATATATGTGCAACTCGTTGATGCTGGGGAAAGCACTAGTCGTATTATAATTTCGGACACTTTGACGGTGAAAGTTAGTTGATATACTTTAAAGCTGTTCATATTGACGTAATTAAAAATTGTAAACATAATGATTTTGTTCTGTCACCTGTCATCACCTCATTATTGTTACTTATTATTTTGTCATTATTTTACATTATTCATAGTATGTGCTTTTGTATAGTGTTTTTTCCCCTCTACTTGTGATTAATGGACCATCACTCCCAATTTCTTTTGACAATAAGTTATTCTGATTCTGTAGCAAACATGATAAAAGGCCATTACAACCTGTATTCTTCCTCAGAGGAAAATAGGATACTTTATCTGCCGCACAGATCGTCTTCAAAATGATTTGTAAATTCTGGTTTGGTTTGTTTTTTTCCTGGACAGATTGGTTACTTTTGACAGCAATGTCTCGTTTCTTCGCCACCGGCTCTGACAGCGAGTCAGAGGAGTCATCATCTGCAGATGAGATCACCCCCAAAGCACCTGGGACAACCTTCAAGCAGTCAGTGCTCTTTATGATCAATCTCCTCAGCAGGACTGACAGTAAATAACCTGGAGTAATTTTACACATGATTGTCGTCATAGATCATTGCTGCTCAGTGATGATGAGGAGGACACCAAGCGAGTGGTGCGCAGCGCCAAAGACAAAAGGTGCGAGAGGTTATTTGTTGAATTTCACATTTCTAGCAACTGCCTTTAAAATGGAACAGATCATCATGTTTGCTGTGAAAATTTGTACTGAATTTTAGGTTTGAGGAGCTGACCAACCTAATTAAGACCATCCGCAATGCCATGAAGATCCGTGACATGGCCAAGTGTCTGGAGGAGTTTGAACAGTTATGTCGAGCATTCCTGAAAAGCAAGAATATAGTTGATAAAGAAGGGGTTCCCTCCTTCTACATCCGACTCTTGGCAGATCTGGAGGACTATCTGAACCAGGTTTGTGGGCTTTATGGAGTCTATAAACTGTTCATGTCAGACTACAAAGGTGCCATTGTCTTTGTATAAAACCTGGATCTGTCAGTTAAGACTTCAAACAAAGCACTTGATCAACATTCATAACCTTTTCAGCTTTGGGAGGACAAAGAGGGCAAGAAGAAGATGAACAAAAACAACGCCAAAGCCCTCAGCACCCTGCGCCAGAAGATCCGCAAGTACAACAGGGATTATGAGACAGAAATCGCTGCTTACAAGGAGGTAACAAATGTTTTTACAGAAAATCTGCTTCTGAACCAAAGTTCAGTCGTGAAACTTGTAAATGTGTCATTTGTACCCGTGTTCTCTGAAGAAACAATTATAAAATATTGAATTGCGATGTATTCTCCTGCTTAGAACCCACAGGAGTCTGCAGATGAAGAGGAGGAGAAAGGCCCCGAGGATTCTGGTATAGTCGCTGTTTCTCTTTACCTTAAATCAAGCAAGAATGCAGACTATAGCATATTCACACGTTCATTGTTTTCAGATTCAAGATGAAAAACAAACTGAGTTGAAGTTGTGATTTATTTTTTTGTCTGTCAGGTTCCTCGTCTGACAGTGATGGCGAAGGAGATGATGGCGTGTCGGCCAAAGACTTCTTGAAGAAGAAACCTGAACCTTCCTCTGAGGCCAGCAAGTTCATCAAAGGATCTGGGGTGAGAGGCCCGACCGTCGTATGATCGTATCTGGAACCATCCCAAACAACTTGGGACGCTTGTTTGTGCCGTAACAGGAGGAGTCATCTTCCAGCGACGACGACGATGATGGTGAGGACTGGGGCTCAGACACCGTGGACAGTGGCAGTGAGAGCTCCGATGAAGGAGAAGGAAAGAGTGCTTCTCTGGCCATGGTCTTCCTCAAGAAGTGAGCGTCTCTGCGGTTTTCAGAATCTGTTTTTTTTTTTTTGTGGATGTTTAAACACCAACAAATGAAACAGTTAAATCACCAACAAAGTCGCTGAGAACCGTGAAGCAAACGCTCTTCCTGCCACATTCCTCAGGGACAAGGCTCCTGAGAAGAGCGGCGAAAAGGTCGGGAAAAAGAAGAAGCCCAAGAAGAAAGAGCGTCTGGAGGAGGAGGCCGAGGAGGAAGGGGAGGAGGTTGAGGGCGGCTGGGAGAAGGTGAAGGGAGGCGTCCCTCTGGTGAAGGTAAAGAACATCAGAAACCTAATACTTGTGGGCACCATTTAAAAATGAACACATTTCTCTTGATAACATGGTTTTGTTTTGTTTTTCCTCCATGGATTCTGCTCATCAGGAGAAGCCCAAGATGTTTGCTAAAGGCACGGAGATCAACACGGCCGTGGTGGTGAAGAAGCTGAACGAGATCCTGCAAGCGAGAGGCAAGAAGGGCACAGACAGGTAACGACCGCAGCATGTTTTCACTCAGAGCAGCGACGCGTGTTCGTGTTTGACGCGATCAGAGCTCCGATCTCCTCCCTCTTTCGGACAGGGCTGCTCAGATCGAGCTGTTTCACGCTCTGGCCAACATTGCTGCGGAGAATAACTTGGGAGAAGGCGTCCTGGTTAAGATCAAGTTCAACATCATCGCCTCCCTGTATGACTACAACCCAAACCTGGCAGCCTTCATGAAGGTGGGGGCAGCAAATGGGACAGTTAAAATGAAACTGTCAACTTTGGTGTATTTCTACTGTATATTTCTCATTAGGATTTTAGTTTAGTTTTAAGTTAATTGACTAAATTCCAAAATTATGCTGAAAAAGTGGTTTTGTAGTAAAAGATTCTGACTCTGATTGAGGTGTTTTCTGACTGGAATCGTTCTGTGTGTCCCTTCAGCCGGACATGTGGAAGAAGTGCCTGGACTGTATCGACGAGCTGCTGAACATCCTCTTTGAAAACAACAACATCTTCATTGGGGAGAACATCGCGGAGGACAGTGAGAATCTGGCCATCTCAGATCAGGTACGCTGACATTTGTTTGTTGCTGTGGACCATGGAGGATCCAGCCCATCTAGCCACCAGGTGTCACACTTCACACAGCCTTCCCTCCCCAGTGGAGCTTGTCAGAAGGTTTCTGTCTGAAGGTTCAGTCATCCTGGTCAGGGTATTTTGCTGCGTTGATTCGTAGTCTACTGTTATCACAGCATCTCCTCATGACTGAAGGACAGATTGTTTCCATGGAGACACACTCAGGCCACGTCCACACGGAGACGCTTTGATGTGTAAACAGGTTCTCCATATTCTGGCCTTCCTCCAAATGGATCCTAGAAACAGACGAGGCGTCATTGCCCCATCACCCAACCCCTGACCTTTGACCTCTTCCCCAACATTGCCGAAAACCATCAATGTCAACAATGCTTTGTTGGTGCTGCAGCAGACAGCGAGTGTTTGATTTTAAGTTGTGAGTGTTTCTTCTTCTGCTCAGTGTTGAATCTTTCCGCGGTGTTTCAGGGGTTTTTTTTCCGGTTCTCAGTGTTTTTCTTTATTTCCGTCAAGCGACAGCGACTTAAACTGAGTGGCTCTTGTTACCATGGTAACTCCAGTAAGATCAGCATCATTTTCCGCTCACTTTTTTTTCATCATAACTCATTTTGGATGCTTCTATCTGCTTGGCAGACCGGAGGTACCGCTCCACTGTCCATTCTTCTTTTGTTCTTTGTTTTGTTGTTGAATTACAGTGCCACCTACAGGCCTGGAGTGTGAACTACAGCGTGACGCCTTTCTTATTGATCCATTTGGATCAAATGTTCTGCATACAATGCAGAGAAAGATGAAGGAAAACAGATGTTTTTGGTCTGTGGATGTGGCCACAGACCAAATAGCAAATTTCATACATAAGTTACATGTGGAGTGAGCCGGTTTCAAAAGCAGGCTAGGCACCACAAAGAAATGATCCCACTCAAAAACAAGCATCTCGTCAAGTGTCTGTATGTGTTTGTTTCTTAGCCTTTCAGGGTGCGCGGATGTGTTTTGACGCTGGTGGAGAGGATGGATGAAGAGTTCACCAAGATCATGCAGAACACCGATCCTCACTCACAAGGTCAGGAAACCATCTAAGAACTGAGTAACCTCAGAGATCCACAAATAGGTCCACGAGGAACTTCTCCATACAACAGCTTGTTTCCCTCTTGGCTGTCGTTCCAGAGTACGTCGAGAATCTGAAAGACGAGGGGCGAGTGTGTGGCATCGTTGACCGGCTGCTGACTTACCTGGAGAGCAAAGGAACCACGGAGGAGATCTGCCGCGTCTACCTGCACCGCATCATGCACACCTACTACAAGTTTGACTACAAGGCTCATCGGCGCAGCCTGGGTCTGCAAGGAGAAACCAAGGTACGGGGGGAGTGGGGTGTGTGTGGGGGGGGTTCCCTCAGCCAGAAACAGCTCCTCACCTCCTCCACTGCAGTCCGAGCAGGACCAGGAGGAGAGCGAGAGCGAGGACAGCGCCGTCATCATGGACCGCCTCTGCAAGTTCATTTACGCCAAGGACCGCACGGATCGGATCCGAACCTGCGCCATCCTCTGCCACATCTACCACCATGCTCTGCATTCGCGCTGGTACCAGGCCCGTGACCTGATGCTGATGAGCCACCTCCAGGACAACATCCAGCATGCGGACCCCCCCGTGCAGGTGAGCAGCAGGGGGACACGGAATCCTCGCCGGGCGACGGATGTGACCGCTGAGCATGTGCTGTCCCCACCCACCCCCCACCCGTAGATCCTGTACAACAGAACCATGGTCCAGCTGGGGATCTGTGCCTTCAGGCAGGGAATGATCAAAGACGCCCACAACGCCCTGCTGGACATCCAGTCCTCGGGCCGCGCCAAGGAGCTCCTGGGCCAGGGTTTGCTCATGAGGAACATGCAGGAGAGGAACGCCGAGCAGGAGAAGATTGAGAAGAGGAGACAAGTAAGTCCCTCGGGGGAAGGATAGAGCAGCTGGGACAGATCGACAAACCAACGACAGTTGGCATGGCGATGATCGGTTGAGTCGAGTCGTGGTGGACAAGACCATAAGTAGATGAATGCAGTCGTTCTGACCAACAGCAGCAGACTCTCTCCCCCCGTTTCCACCTACGTGTCTTCTACCTCCACTTCTAGCACCAAAACCGTGCTTTCGTCAAATCCTTTTCTTTGTGAGCAGCAGGACGATTCCGCCATCGTGTGGATGTAGATTTGTAGACACAGTGACGATCTGTTCGTATCAACTTTCTAAACCTTAATACGATATGAGCTTTTCCACTAATGATAAAGGTGTGAGATTGGAGGAATAAAGAATATTGTTAGTCTAATAGCATAGTGGCCTAGGCAGTTATGCTAACGATATGTAGGTTTATATCTACATTTAACTGAGGGGTGTGTGTGTGTGTGGTAACCCGACTCTGACCTCCGTCACAGGTGCCGTTCCACATGCACATCAACCTGGAGCTGCTGGAGTGTGTGTACCTGGTGTCGGCCATGCTGCTGGAGATCCCCTACATGGCCGCCCACGAGTTCGACGCCCGCCGCCGCATGATCAGCAAACAGTTCCACCACCAGCTCCGAGTGGGGGAGAGACAGCCGCTGCTGGGTGAGTCTCCAGCCGTCGTACCACACGGTCCGTCCTCTGGACGAGTGCTCACCTCTCCTCACCCCTCCCTCCTCCCCCCCAGGACCTCCTGAGAGCATGAGGGAGCACGTGGTAGCGGCCAGCAAGGCCATGAAGATGGGAGACTGGCGCACGTGCCACTCCTTCATCATCAATGAGAAGATGAACAGCAAAGTGTGGGACCTGTTTCCAGAGACACAGCGAGTGCGAGAGATGCTCGTCAGGTGGGCGCACGACGTCGTTGACCCTTTGACCCCGACGTGTCACTGCCGATACATAGGGGCACAATAGAAAGTACTTTATACATCCTGTGAGGGAAATTCACTTCACTTTGGGTGTTAAAGGGTTAATTCACCTCAAATCTGCACGTTGGTCGTTCTGATTGATCAGTTGGGCGCCTGTCGCCTTCACAGCTGGAATGTTGAGTTGTGAAACAGAATGCGGTGCTCAGATTTGTTGAAACAAGCGAATGAGTGGAGCTGTAGTGAGTTGTTTCTTCGCCCCGCGCAGGAAGATTCAGGAGGAGTCGCTGAGGACGTACCTGTTCACGTACAGCAGCGTGTACGACTCCATCAGGTGAGGCCCGTGTTCTCGCGCTCAGACCCTCCCACGGGCGCTTTGGCTCATTGTGCGTTTGTTCTCCAGCATGGCGACGCTGTCGGAGATGTTTGAGCTGGAGATACCCACAGTCCACAGCATCATCAGCAAGATGATCATCAACGAGGAGCTGATGGTACGTGAGGGGGGAACGTCTCCAGGGTGTTTTTGTCCCAGTGTTGACGTGTGTGTGTGTGTGTGGGACAGGCCTCTCTGGACCAGCCCACGCAGACGGTGGTGATGCACCGCACCGAGCCCACCTCCCTGCAGAACATGGCTCTGCAGCTGGCCGAGAAACTGGGCAGCCTGGTGGAGAACAACGAGCGTGTCTTTGACCTGAAGCAGGGCGTGTACGGAGGCTACTTCAACAGAGGTGGGATCACACACACACACACACACACATACACACACACACACACACACACACACCTTAAAGGGTCACTCTGTGCCACTCTGTTCACTGCCTGTTCCATGGGTGAACAAGACATGTCCTTTGTTTTACAGACCAGAAAGGCGGGTACCAACAGAAGCAATCCTACCAGAGAGGTATGTAACGTGTGTAATGACGGGGGAAACAGTTTTTTTACTGAATCGGTCCATTCAGGAAAAAGATTTGTTCAGAAGATTCGTTCACCGAATTGTTCAATGAAATCATCATGTTCAGAGTGTAAATCCATCCACAGATTGCCTATGGGTACGTTCAGGGAACTAGTTCTCACCTGAACTGTGAAATGAACGAATCTTTCTGTCAGTGTTTCAGTACAGCTCATTCGCTCAAAAGTTCTTTCTAAACAAATCGTTCAAACACTCGTCGATTTGCACTGGATCAACAACGAACCACGTTCATGTTAAATCACGTAGTTAAATCAGTTATCTGTTAAATCACGTCGTGTTCTCACTCCTCGTCTCCCCGTCCACAGATCAGAAAGGAGGTTACCAGCAGAATAAGTCGGGCTACCAGCGAGGCGGCTACAGGAATCAAAACCAGAGCAACTACTGAGATGGGAAAACGAGGATTTCAGTTTTTGCAAAGTGTTCATTCCACCACAACCGCCACCTGGACTTTCTGTGCTTTGGCTTTCAGCTCGTCCCGTCTACGCTGAAAACTTTCCAGCTGCTCCTGAAAGCAACGAGCTCCTCCAGCCACCTGATTCAGGGGATCGTTTAGGGTTTTTAAGGTTCTTACTGCCGGTCGGAAGCAGTGTGGCTGGAAAGTGGGAGTCAGGTGTCAGAAAGCAGCTGTTGTCATCAGTGATTTAATAAACAACATTCAACAGTGTTTCACGTTCAGTGTCTTTCCTCACACAACACGTTATTCCCAGATCAGACACACTTGACACTGGTTTGTCATGTCTCTGGGTTTCATCTTTCTGACCCTTCACTCTTTAGCCACTTCAGACTATTTTTATTTACATACATACAGATAAGTAATGTTTTAGGAAACAAGCAGAATAAAATATTTTATGTATGGGAATTGCAAGTACTAAGTTCAGACCAAAGCAGTGGATTAGACTAGATTTATGAAGCACTGCAACACAGGACCATGAAATAATAGTAAATAATAGTGACTGGTTTATTTTTTACATAAAATCAATATTTTCATTAATACATTAATAACATGTTTTTAATTCAAATTTTAATTAAACGTGTGAATAATTAATACTTATTTTGGCACTGTTAATCCTCCATAGCAACAGTATATTGCTTCGTTTGGTGTTCAGTTTACTGAACTGTTTTATTTCAATTCAACCAAAACCAAAACGTCCCACGCTGATGTTTCACACTCTCGCATCCAAGCAGCTTTCACGTGAAGGTGGAGGAGACTTGTGGAGTTGTAGGTAGATGGGTCAGATGTAGAGGTCATCGGCGTGGGACCAGCAGCGGTCTAATTCACGTGAATCCCTGTCTTCTGTTTCTCCTCGGTGCCGGCGACCTGCTCACCCCCTCCTCTGCTCCTCAGGCCCAGTCGGCGGCAGACTTCCTGTCTCAGCAAGTCCCGTTCCTTGCGGATCCCCTGCAGCACGGTGCGGTTCTCCTGAGCCCGCCGCACCAGGTAGGGGAGGGTGTCGTCCACCGAGCCGTACGGCACCGACTTGTACACAGAATAACCCTCCTTAGCTGGAGGGGAGAAGAAGAGCAGCCTGGTGAGGGTGAGTGAGTGTTAGAAATCAATCCTCTCTGAGCCGTGTCACTGCTGCTCACAACCCAGAATCGAACATTTTTGTCTCATTTCCAGTTAAACGCATCATCTCTAGTGAGAAAATCTCTTTACACTTTAAGTTCGACACATCACCTGACAAACGGACGTGTTTTAGACAATCTTCACTTGTTTCAGGTTCATTTTCACTTGAAATGAGCAGAAAACTCTGACAGTGTTTTAGTTTTAGTAAGAAAAAAAAACACTACACCAGTACACCACCATCTAGTACTGTAGTACTGTCCTAGGGTCCATGTAGTACAGTAGTACTGCCCTAGGGTCCATCTAGTACTGTAATACTGCCCTAGGGTCCATGTAGTACAGTAGTACTGTCCTAGGGTCCATGTAGTACAGTAGTACTGCCCTAGGGTCCCTGTAGTACTGTAGTACTGCAGTCGTGTCCATCGTGCTCCTGCTCGTTGCTCCTGTGACAGTTGTCGTCTCACCCAGCGTCAGTGAGACGTGATCACACATTCCCAGCAGCTGACCGAAGCACACGGAGCCTCCGTCTTTCTCGATGCCCAGTTCTTCAATCCTGGCAGGAAAGGAAATGTGGTATTAGTACTAGTAGGACACACAGGACGCATGTGATGAGACGGTGATGTCCCACGATGAGACACTGATGTCCATGTCACACGTGGGTGAACTGTCCTCTGACCGTGCGGCGGCTCGTCTCACTGACTCCTCGTTGTGCGTGGCGACGATGATCCTGTAGCGCTCGGGGTTGTTGGAAATGACCTCCAGCATCACATCCAGGGACCCGTTGTAACTGCACACGCACACGTAAACAGAGGTTTGAGGTTGGAGCGTGTCAAAAACCCTCATTGGTCTGTTTTCATCCAGATCGATCGAGTCCCCGCCCACCTGTCGTTGGTGTCCTCCCAGGAGTCATGGACGGGGTCCGGACGACCCTGTGTCTCAGCCAGCTTCCTCTCCTTGTCCATGTAGGCGCCCCGCACCAACTTGACCCCCAGACAGAAGCCCTGGTTCTGGGCCAGACGCAGAGCTTCTGCCAGCAGAGACCTGGACTCCTGAGCTCCAGACAGACACGCATTGATCTCAGGTAACGTGCACAAATGATCCTTTGAAGTGAATGCAGTATGCATCCTTCTTTTTCCGTATCCGTATCCTTATTTTTTAAAATAAGTAGGGTTTTTTGCCTTCAGGTAACACTGATATGTGTTCCAGATCCAGGCGCCGTCTTTGTTAAACTTCTTCATCATCGCCATGGTTACGAGGGACAGGGCAGGGTTCATGTAGGTGTACTCCGCATCAACCAGGACACGCACTTTGCCGACACTAGCCTTAAAAAAAAAGAAAGAAAAAGTTTCTGACTTCAGTCGTTCTGTCAGGACGTGTCTGAAATAAGACGTGCTGACTCATCGTCTCTGTACCTCTGCTATTCGGTTGAGTCGCCGCAGGCTGCAGAGGAGGTGCTCAGCTTCACTCTCTCCTAAACCAGGGAAGTTGACTTGCTGAACAGCAAAGGTCAGAGGTCATTACACACCTTCATCACCCTCGTCAGGACCCAGTGTGTTTCCTGGACCGTGATTTTTTTTTTTGTCTGGTTTTATCACGTTCTTGGACCCACACTGGGATGACAGACGCCGTCCGTGTCAGAGGTCAGAGCCTCGGGGACCCGTGTCCTGATGGACGTACCTCACCGTCCAGGGCTCGGACGAGGAGGTTCAGGTCGTACGGTTGTTTCTCCGTGACGCTGGTGATTTTCACCTTGACGCGGGGAGGAGAAATGAACCAGTCACAGAACTTCGACAGCAGGGGAAAGTAGAACGCGACCTTCGGCTGCAGCAGCTGGGGAATGGTCCCTGAAACGCGCCTTATCTTTTTCTCACACAGGGAAACCAGCGTCATGTGCCGCTCACAGGTGTCAGGATTCCACATGTCAACATCTGACCAATACTTGTCTTATTTCTCCACAAAACCTCTCATTTCTAGTCACAAAAGCTCTTTAAACTTCAAATAGGAACCTGAAAAAGTAACTTGTTTTGTGACAATTTTCACTTGTTTCAAGCAAAAAGATTTTTTTGAAATTCTATTTTTTGTCAGTTACTCTTTCTGCACATAAGCTCTGGGACAAACTTCCCTTTCATTAAGTGTTTTCTTAAGTGACCTTCTGTTTGCTACTGTTTAGTCTTATTTCTATTACTCGATATTCTACTGTTATTTTGTAGCTCTCTGGTCAACCGAGGATGTTTTTAAAGGCGTTTTATAAATAAATGTGATTTCATTTCATATATTTACCAAAAGTTAATAATCGGATCGGAATATGACCCTATCTTGTGTCAGGTTGACTAATTATTCATTTAATCATCTTAAATCTCAAATCTGAGTTACTGTTTTTGATTTTCACGCTGCTTTTATCAAAATTGGAGCATTTTTTGAAAATGAATGTAAGATATATGAAAGTCTCCCTGTTTGAATCGAATTATCTGAGATGCACCTGTACATTGGACATACGTTGGATATACGTATCTTCCAGACTGACAAGTGTTTGTCGATAGTCTGGACGTTCCATTCCAGCGTGGAGACAAAGACGCGGCCTTACACACAGCTCGGGGCTGAGCAGCGCCGTGATCTTCAGCTGCATCATGGGATCTTTGCTCCACGTGTTGCTGTGGGAGATTCGCACGCATTCCAACATGGCCTCCATGTTGTCGTCGTACCGCTTCTCTCTGAAAGGAGACGGAGAAATCATCCTAAGATGTGTTTTTTTGTGTTTCCGAGACTAGTTCATATTAGAAATTAAATTAGTCACCATGTCGCCCTTGGACATTTTCTAACAAACATACTTCTATAGAATCAACCTTAATTTGATCAATTACACCATTTTTGTTGTTGTTTCTTTTTAAAACTAGAACCTTTGACAGCTGCAGTTCTATACGGAGGGAGACCCGTAACTAACAGCTACCGAGGGCCTGTCTGGTGTGTGTGTGTGTGTGTGTGTGTACCCGGTGCCTTCTCCCACATCCTCCTCAATCGGTACAGCCAGCATGGGCCTCAGGCCCAGCAGGCTCATCTTCTCCATGGACTGAGAGATTTCCTTCTCACTCTCTCCGGCCACGAACTGGGCGTAGACGGTGGGCCTGAGCAGCAGGGAGAAGCCCCGCCTCCCCAGCAGGGTGCGAGCTACCGACATCAGCTGAAGGCCGGTGGAGGCGGAAGGTACAGGAACAGAAAAGAAAGGATGGCGTCAGTTTGACACCAAAGACGTTTTCTCATTGTTCTTATCCGATTCTGCAACGTCTGATCTCATTTTTCTTCTCAGCATATTTACATAAGACCTTTAATGCGATTGATGGGATTAATACAAATTTATTAACTAAACTAGCGTTGTCGGGCCTGTTCCTGGAAACAGGTTTAATCCTGAGTTTGTTCATCCGGACATGAAGGGAAATTGCTGATTTTTCACTTTCATTGTCATGGAAACAGACAGAAATCAGACCAAACGTCTGTAAAGTTTCCCGTGTGACTCTGAAATAAGGAACATTCTGCAGCGTTTTCCTCAGACCAGGATGAACAAACACAGGATTTCTATCAACCTGCTTTCTGAAACAGGCCCCAGATGTAAAGTAAACAGGAAATGGAATGAACTACATTCAGAACAGACTTCTCCTTTCCTGTCTCACCTTCCCGCAGTTGTTGACCAGCGCCGGGAACGAGCAGAACTGGAAGACGCCCAGAGCTCGGAGCAGCTCGGCCCAGCTCTTCACCCTGAAGGCGCTCGGGTCCCGGAAGGCCAGAGGTCCTGAGAGAAGGTCGGGCGTCTTTCCAGACGCCGTCCTGCCAGGCGCAGCGGCCGGCAGCCTCGGCGGCAGCAGGTGAAGGAGCGGGGGACGCAAACGACGGCAGCAGGTCATCATCCTGGAGACGAGTGAGTTGAATCTGAGGAGTGGAAGCACTGCATACAGCGATCACCTTAGATTACAAACCTCCCGACCTGTAGGTTCCTCTAACGTAACGTGACCCGGTCTGCTGGCGTCTGAGCTCCCTGAGATCACACCTCGTGTGACTGAAGGGATGAAGAGCTGCACGTTGTGGGTTTGCAGGTGGATCGGCCGCCGGTTAATGAGTGACCACTGAAATTAGAGCAAACATCAAGTTGACCCTTAGAACCCCCAGACGCTGCCCCCCCACCACCACACACACACACACACACACACACTACTAGATCAACATTCAAATCTCCTTTTGACGTGCACAGTTATTCAGCGTTTGTCTCACTGAAGAAATTGTGTATCAAATCTAATAGTTTGTTCTATTAGATTTTATCAAACACAAAACTCCACAAGTGAAACTGAACACACTTTAAACGGAGGGTATTTAACCCTTTAACACCCGCGCTGTCCCCGCCGCTACATTCGTGCTAGCATACTTTGCAGTACCGTAATTACAAGACTATCTACTATCAGAAAGCATCCATCGGTTCCTGAATCTTGAGAAGTTGCACTTCACATCCAAGTTGCTGTCATTACGGTAATGACTCGCCAGCTTCCAGCAACAGAGGGAATGGGATTACCGTAATGACAGCGACCAGGAACCGATGGACGTTTTCTCCTTCTAGCTCCTTCTTCACACCAGGGAGAGGAACCGACTGACACTTCTCAGCTCTCAGGCATCGTTTCCTGATACTGCAGATAGTCATGGAGATTACGGTACTCCAAAGTATGCTAGCACCAGTGTAGCGGTTGTCGGTGTTAAAGTGTTAAACGATGCAGACGTGTGTGTGTGTGTGATGGTTTCCTTAAAACAGACGACGACAGGAAATGATTAACTGCTGTCACCATCCTGTCAGGGAACTGACCAAGTCAAAGCTTCAATCATTTGCTACTTGGGTGATGATGAACTGAGCCCACGTCTGCACCTTACGATCTCCCCCCCCCCCCTTTGGCATCATATCAAGAATATCTGTGTGTACATCGATCCATTGTGAACGACTCAAAACGCTGTAGTTCAAATTCAACAAAAACAGAAGAGACGAGCTGAGGTGGAACTGAGTGGGAAAAGCTCCACATGTAGATGAAAATGACGCAAAACCTGCGTTTAGACAAAGCAGCGCCTCCGTGTGGATGTGGCCTGAGTGTGACTGTGTGATGACCAAGCAAAGATGCAGTGAACTGAACTCATTCAATAATTTCCCAGAATCATATTTAATGTTTGATTTTCCACCACGATCCACGTCTTATATACAGTCTATGCACGACTGGTTCAAGTGCTCACTCTCTGTAGCTTACCGCCCTTTTACCACAGTTCTGTTAACTTAATGACTTTCATTATGAAACATGCAAAAAAAAGGGGGGGGGGGCAGTCATTTCCCAAATTATTTCTTTCTTTATTTTTTTTTAAACACACTCACTGTTGTCAGTTAAAAAGAACGGAATAACAGAAATATGTTTTCAAACTGGAATGGTGATTTGAACAGAAAATCATGAGAGCTATTTACAAAATGAATTTGTTTCTAGTTTCTAGGTGTGGGAACACACACACACACACACACTCTCACACACACTCTCACTCTCACACACACACTCACACTCACTCACACACACACTCTCACACTCACACTCTCACACACACACACACTCACTCACACACACACTCACACACTCTCACACACTCACACACACACTCTCACTCTCACACACACACACACACACACACTCTCACACACACTCACACACACACACTCTCACACACACACACTCTCACACTCTCACACACACACACACACTCTCACACACTCACACACACACTCACACACACTGACACACACTCTCACACACACACACACACTCTCACACACTCACACTCTCACACACACACACACACACACACACACTCTCACACACACACACTCTCACACACACACACACACACTCTCTCTCACACACACGTTTACGGAGCAGTGGACTACTGAGTCAGACTTCTCGACCTCCTCAAAGCGCTTTCAGGTTAAATCGACGTGTTAATACACGGCCCGTGTGCTCATGTCCAGGTAGGACCCCTGGGGGTGGGCGTGGCCATGCTGGTGTCTGTACAGATGCCTGAGCGGGATGGAGAGGGACGAGTGGGGGTCCTGGCAGAGCCGCAGAGGGTAGGAAGAGAAGGCGGGGTAGAGGGTCGGGGGGGCGCCGGAGGGAAGGGACGGGTGGTGCAGCACCATCTCTGAGCGGTACGGGCCGGGGGGGTTGAACGGAGGGATGGGGCCCATCTCCACGGACGGGTAGGAGGAGGCCAC
>CAAKHB010004242.1:41010-54199 GCA_901007665.1 Aeoliscus strigatus
CCCCCCCGCCTCCCCTTACCTCCTCCAGGCCCCTCATAGCAGCTAAGAACCCCAAGATCGCCGTGTCCAAGATGATGATGGTTCTAGGTGCAAAGTGGCGTGAGTTCAGCACCAACAACCCGTTGAGAGGAGCGGCAGCCGCCAACGCTGCCCTGGCCACCGCCAACGTCCCCGCCGCTGTGGACACCATGGTGGCCGAGGCCGTGCCGCCGGCCCCCGCAGAGCCTCAGCAGCCCCCGCCGGCGCCGCTCCGCAAGGCCAAGACCAAGGAGGGCAAAGGTACGACACACAGAAGCAAAAGGAGCTCTGGCTGAAATCCCTTTTCGGTGTTTTATTTCTTGAATCCAAGTGGTAGCAGATCTGGTTTCCACATGCTGCGTTCACATGGAATCAGGGAAACGGCAGACGTCCAACCTGACGCCATCTTAGCGGACAGGAGGACGGTAAAACTCTGACGAGACCGGCAGAGAGAACATTTACCTCCCACCGCCACGGAATTCACTAACGGATGTGACGTAGTTTGTTTGTGATTGAACAGATTTTCTAGACGTAGATTGTCTGATCTAAAACACTACATATATTTTATATTCTTACCGGAAACTGATGCGTCATCACCATAGAAACCTGTCCTGTGGATCCCGTTCTCCATCGTGCCCGTCCGTCTGACTTTTCTTTTTTCCGTTCTGTTCCACCCCACCCCGCAGGCGTCTGTCGACACCATCCGTTTGTCTCTGTAGCGTAAACTAGCTTTCATCTGATTTTCAGGCCCCAACGCTCGTAAAAAGTCCAAGGCTGCACCCAAACCGCAGGAGAAGAAGAGCAACGCAAAGACGAAGAAAGTGGCCCCCCTCAAAATCAAACTGGGGGGCTTCAGCAGCAAGAGGAAACGCTCGTCGGTACGGCCGCCTGCCGCTGCACCTCCGTAGAAACGGTGTTTGGGTCTTTGTTCAAACCCGTGTGTGTGCGTGCAGAGCGAGGAGGACGAGCCCGACGTGGACAGCGACTTTGAGGATGGCAGCATGAACAGCATCTCGGTCTCCGAGGGATCCAACAGCCGCAGCAGCCGCAGCAAGAAGAAGCCGTCCAAGAGCAAACCGAAGAAGAAGAAAGGTACGTGTCAGCGGGTCAGAGGTCGACTCGACCTGACCCATGGTGCTGAACGTCCCTGTCGTCATCATCTCCAGAAGCAGAGGACGGGGACGGCTACGAGACGGACCACCAGGACTACTGCGAGGTGTGCCAGCAGGGCGGCGAGATCATTCTGTGCGACACGTGTCCACGGGCATATCACATGGTCTGCCTGGACCCGGACATGGAGAAAGCCCCCGAGGGCACCTGGAGCTGTCCGCACTGCGTAAGTGTTTCCGTCTGCGCCCACATGAAGGCCTTCTGTGTGCAGAGCACGTCCTAATGAGCAACCCCCCACCCCCCAGGAAAAGGAGGGCATCCAGTGGGAGGCCCGAGAGGACGGCTCGGAAGGCGAGGAGGACAACGGGGAGCCGGGCGAGATGGAGGAGGACGACCACCACATGGAGTTCTGCAGGGTGTGCAAAGACGGCGGCGAGCTCCTCTGCTGCGACTCGTGTCCCTCGTCCTACCACATCCACTGCCTCAACCCGCCGCTGCCGGAGATCCCCAACGGGGAGTGGATCTGCCCCCGCTGCCTGGTGAGTGGAGAAATCAGCACACTGCAAAAAGTCAACTTAACGGAATGGTTCTCATCTCTAGCTGTCAAATCTGTCAACACCCAGAAAAAAAGAACTTTCTTTTAGACATTTTCACTCGAAATAATAATACAATCTGCCACTGGAGCAAGGAGTAGTTGAAGTAGTAGTAGAACCCCCCACATATTCCTCCAGCAGATTTCTCTAATTTGTTTTAGTGAAAATTTGCTGAACACAGGTGAAAATAAATAAAACCAAGTCACTTTTGTAGGTGAAATTAGACATTTGATGAGAAAGGACAAATATTCTTGGTTTAGATTCCAGAATACGAACATGTTGTTGTTGTTGTTCCTCCAGTGCCCCCCAATGAAGGGGAAGGTCCAGAAGATCCTGACGTGGCAGTGGGGCAAACCTCCTCCCCCAACGCCTGTGCCCCGCCCACCAGACCTCCCGGCGGACGCCCCCGACCCCGCCCCGCTGGCAGGGCGGCCAGAGCGGGAGTTCTTTGCCAAATGGTCCAACATGTCGTACTGGCACTGCTCCTGGGTCACGGAGCTGCAGGTGTGTGGATGTCTGATGTGAACTTTGATGCTGCAGCATCTCTAGAGTCTGACCGCCCCCCGCTCCCTATCCCACCCCCCTCAGCTGGAGCTTCACTGCCAGGTGATGTTCAGAAACTACCAGAGGAAAAACGACATGGATGAGCCGCCGCCCATCGACTTTGGTGACGGCGAGGAGGACAAGAGCGTGAAGAGGAAGAACAAGGACCCCATCTACGCACAGCTGGAGGAGAAGTACCTGCGCTTCGGAATCAAGATGGAGTGGCTGATGATCCACCGCATCCTCAACCACAGGTCCGCTCCCCGGCGCCAGCCGATTGACTTAGCATCCTTAGCTTTAGCGTCATGGCAGCATTAGCTTTCGGCGTGTTGACCGTCTCGCACCTGGATGCTGCAGATGTTTGAGTGGGTCCTCCTGTAGTTGATTCTTTCTGGTGTTCACAGCGTGGACAGAAAGAACAACGTCCACTACCTGATCAAGTGGCGGGAGCTGCCGTATGACCAGGCGACCTGGGAGGCCGACGACATGGACGTACCCGAGTTTGACACCTACAAAGTTCAGTACTGGAACCACAGGTGAGAGAGAGAGAGACAAGGAACGAGGCAGAAGCGTGTTCACGCTCGTCGCCGTTGAGCGTGCGGCAGTAAGGGTGTGTGTCTGTTGCAGAGAGCTGATGATGGGCGACGATGGGAGACCAGGGAAGAAGATAAAGGTGAAAGGACGTGTGAAGCGCCCCGACCGACCTCCTGAGAACCCCGTGGTGGACGTACGTCAAACCGGTCGACGGAAGGACTCAAAGTAGCCCGCAGACGTTTCACTCAACGCGCCGTCTATTTCCAGCCGACCATCAAGTTCGAGCGGCAGCCGGAGTACCTGGACAGCACCGGGGGCACGCTGCACCCGTACCAGCTGGAGGGCCTCAACTGGCTGCGCTTCTCCTGGGCCCAGGGCACCGACACCATCCTGGCAGACGAGATGGGTCTGGGAAAGACGGTGCAGACGGCTGTTTTCCTCTACTCCCTTTACAAAGAGGTGGGTGGGCTCCTGTCCCCGCTGCCCCGACCTGGTTCTTGTGGGGGACCGACGCCGTCCTGAGCCTTTCTACTTCTGTGTCTGTCTGCATAGCCGCTGTGTTTCACTTTGTTCCACTTACCAGTGATTTCCTGTTTCCTTCAAGTGACAGTGAGCAGTTCTCCAACTAGATCAGCCATCAAATCGGTCGCTTCTATTTTCTCTGTGAACACAGAAGTCCCACTGCAAAAGCTGGGAACGTCACATGACGCCACGTAACCATGGCAACTAGTTACAGCTCTGCAGAGGTGACGTTAGGCTACACTGTCATTTTGATGCAGAAATAGAAATTGGGTTTTACTTCACCATCAGGCGCTGAATGAACGTGTTGTTGTTTTTGTCAACGCCCCTTGTCAGAACCGGCCTGAGGCCATATCGCACACACACACACACACACACATTAATTTATCTTTTTTACCTCACCTCAAATGTTGTTTCGTTGCTCTCCTCCCATTGGCGGCCATCTGCCTGGACGTTTTGTGTAGAGTTGCTGCAGTCAACAGTCACATTTACTGAGCGAGTGTGCATCTGCTGCCACCTGGAGGCAGGAGGCCAGAATCCACTCCCTCTACCAGAGTGTTTGTTTGTGTAATGAATTATTTGTTGTTGTTGTTTCTTAACATACAAAAAGAGACACCATTTTTCTAATTGGAGTGTCTTAAAAGTGGTGTTTTCCTTTTTTTTCTGGCTGTGTTTAAAAGATGTCTGCATGTGTGCGGACACAATAGAAACATCTGTCGCTAACGTCTGCGTGCTTCCAGGGACACTCCAAAGGGCCATTCCTGGTCAGCGCGCCGCTCTCCACCATCATCAACTGGGAGCGAGAGTTTGAGATGTGGGCACCCGACATGTACGTGGTGACGTACATTGGAGACAAAGACAGCAGAGCCGTCATCAGAGAGAACGAGTTCTCCTTCGAGGACAACGCCATCCGAGGGGGGAAGAAGGCCTCCAGGATGAAGGTGCGTGCAGATGGTTCTACGACATTCCGGCTGAACGTTGGTTGTTTATTGACAACGGGATCTTCACACAAACAGAAAGACTCGTCAATAAAGTTCCACGTCCTGCTGACGTCGTACGAGCTGATCACCATCGACATGGCCATTCTGGGCTCCATCGACTGGGCCTGTCTGGTGGTGGACGAGGCGCACAGGCTGAAAAACAACCAGTCCAAGGTACACGCACACACAGAGTCTCAGGCGACTCAGACGTGTGGAATCATTTTAGAATCACTGCTCTCACCGGCTGAAATTCTACTTGTACGCGTGTGTTCTTGTGGTTTTGTTTAATGGCTTGTGTTGAGAGGCTTTTTGGCTCGTTACTGCCACCTTGTGGCTGTTGTAGTCCCACTGGTAAACACTAAACCAAAGCGCCTCCTGAACTCGCCTTCGAGTTCAGCGCCTTTTATTTGCATGTCATGTTCCATAGATGTGAACCTGTAACCTCTGTCGCCCCCTGCAGTTTTTCCGGGTGTTGAACAATTACCCTCTGCAGCATAAGCTGCTACTGACGGGAACGCCGCTGCAGAACAACCTGGAGGAGCTTTTCCACCTGCTCAACTTCCTCACACCAGAGAGGTTCAGGTGAGTTGTGGATCTCCTCTGGTGTGAGTTCACATTGACTAACTGTGTGTGTGTGTGTGTGTGCGCAGTAACCTGGAGGGCTTCCTGGAGGAATTCGCTGACATCGCCAAAGAAGATCAGATCAAGAAGCTTCATGACATGTTGGGTCCTCACATGCTCAGGAGGCTGAAGGCCGACGTCTTCAAGCACATGCCCTCCAAGACGGAGCTCATCGTCCGAGTGGAGCTGAGCCCCTTGCAGAAGTAAGTCGGAGCAGTGGTGAAGGTGGAGCAGTGATTGCACACACGATCGGAAGGTCAACCTGCGTCCTGTTTGGCAGGAAGTACTACAAGTTCATCCTGACGAAGAACTTCGAGGCTCTAAACACCAAAGGAGGAGGAAACCAGGTCTCCCTGCTCAACGTGGTTATGGACCTGAAGAAATGCTGCAACCACCCCTACCTCTTCCCCGCGGCCGCTATGGTACGAGCCCCCGCACGTCAGCCAGCATGACCTTCCTCTGACCGCTGTTCTACTCCCAACAGGAAGCTCCAAAGATGCCCAACGGGATGTACGACGGCAACTCCCTGACAAAGACGGCCGGGAAGCTGCTGCTGCTGCAGAAGATGATGAGGAAGCTGAAGAACGGAGGACACAGAGTGCTAATCTTCTCCCAGGTCAGGCTCCGCACCGTCGGAGGCGTCGCTTACTGAGAGCGCGTGAACTAGAAACGGACTTCCTGCCTCCCGCAGATGACCAAGATGTTGGACCTGCTAGAGGACTTCTTGGAGAACGAGGGCTACAAGTACGAGAGGATCGACGGAGGGATCACTGGAGGGATGAGGCAGGAAGCCATCGATCGATTCAACGGTGAGACCAGTGACGTCACATCTGATTTCACCAGGAAATGACTCTGTCATCGGAACGTGGCGTCCCTCGGTCTTTGTCACCTAGTGCTATCAACACCAGCATACTTTGGAGTACCATAATTACATACCTATTTGGTTCCTGAAAGCTGAAAACAGCCAAGTTGCTGTCATTACGGCAATGGCTCGCCAGCTAAGTGAATGAGATTACCGTAATGACAGATGTCAGATTTCAGGACTCGATGGACCTTTTCTCCTTTTCCGAGCTCCTCCTCCACACCACATAGAGCAACAGAACCTCTCAGCTCTCAGGAACCGTTTGACGTTTTCTAATGGTGCAAATTGTCACATAATTACGGTACTCCAAAGTATGCGAGGTTCCTCCTCTCACACTGATTGACCGTTTCAGCTCCTGGTGCGCAGCAGTTTGCCTTCCTGCTGTCCACGAGAGCGGGTGGTCTGGGCATCAACCTGGCCACCGCCGACACCGTCATCATCTACGACTCGGACTGGAACCCTCACAACGACATCCAGGTACGCCGCATCCGCTGCCGTCACGTGAACGTTTTTTTCCGTGGGTGTTCATGTGAAGACCGTCATCCGTTTGCTGACCCCTCCCCCCGCAGGCTTTCAGCAGAGCCCATCGAATCGGTCAGAACAAGAAGGTGATGATCTATCGCTTTGTCACCAAGGCGTCAGTGGAGGAGAGGATCACGCAGGTAAACTCAGCTCCTCCTCCTCCTCCTCCTCCTCCTTCCCCTTTTAGTCTCCATCCTCACGTCCTCCTTTCACGTCTCCGTCCAGGTCGCCAAGAAGAAGATGATGCTCACCCACCTGGTCGTCCGACCTGGTCTCGGCTCCAAGACGGGCTCCATGTCCAAACAGGAACTGGACGACATCCTGAAGTTTGGAACGGAGCAGCTCTTCAAGGACGAGGGAGAAGGTGAGGGTCGTTTAACCCTTTAACACCGACGCCACGTGCACATTGACGTACGATCAGAAAAGGTCCATGGTCCCTGAAGGCTGAGAAGTTTCACTTCACAGCCAAGTAGCTGTCATTACGGTAATGACAGCTACTTGACTGACGTTTTCTCCTCCCTCACACCTGGTAGAGGAACCCACCTCCCAGCTTTCAGTACTTGATGTTTTCTGATAGCTCTCATAGTCTCACAGTTACGGTACTCCATCGAGTGCCAGCATGAAAGCAGCGGTGGGGATACCGCCGGCGTTAAAGGGTTAAAACGCACACGTCTGTCTGTCTGTCTGCTGGCTTGTTCTGATGTGCGTTTGTGCGCGCCCGCAGGCGAGAACAAGGAGGACGACGGCAGCATCATTCACTATGACGACAAGGCCATCGACCGTCTGCTGGACCGGAACCAGGACGCCACCGACGACACTGAGCTGCAGAGCATGAACGAGTACCTGAGCTCCTTCAAGGTCGCTCAGTACGTGGTGAAGGAGGACGAGGAGGAGGTGAGCGTCGGCCGGTCGCTTCCTTCCCTCCTTCCGTCCTTTCCTAACATCCTCTTTCCTCAGGAGGAGGAGGTGCAGCGGGAGATCATCAAGCAGGAGGAGAGTGTGGATCCAGACTACTGGGAGAAGCTGCTGCGGCACCACTACGAGCAGCAGCAGGAGGATCTGGCTCGCAACCTGGGCAAAGGCAAACGGATCCGCAAGCAGGTCAACTACAATGACGGCTCGCAGGAGGACCGAGGTGAGAGGTCGCCGCAGCAACATCCCAGCAGCATCCGCCCTAGTCCACGTCGACAGCCGCTAACCACGATGTCCTCACCCTGTTTCTATGGTCCCAGCCGACTGGCAGGACGATCAGTCCGACGGTCAGTCTGACTACTCGGTGGCGTCGGAGGAAGGAGACGAGGATTTCGACGAACGATCGGAAGGTGAGAACGTCTGTAGGCACGTTCACCGAGCAGGAACACGAGGGATGTCGCATTCATTGTCGGATCCTCCAAAGTCCCGGTGGTTTTAGTAAGGTCGGTGTCTCCTGGCGATGTGATTTACATCAGAGGCGAAGGGAAAACACCACCTGAATGTCGTCCAATAAACAGAAGGGACCAGACATCAGATGAACGTACTGAAAGATGAAGCATGAGATGAAGGACTAACACGTCAGACGTGACCGACGTGTTCAGAAAACGTCCACCGCTCTGTGACAACATGGGGGAATGAATTGGTGGCTCCAGAAGGAATGTCTCACATGTGGACGGTCTGTTCATCAAAGGGTGTTCAGTGTTTGCAGAGCGTGAGCTACACAAGTTGGATTTATCAAATGGGTTTAAGTTCTGATGTTTTCCCTCCATTTTATAAATAACGGTGAAAATCGGGATCATTTCCTTCACCACTCCACCGCCCCCCCAGCTCTCTCCTTAACATCTTTTTCTTCTCTGCAGCGAACTCCCGTCGGCCAAACAGGAAGGGCCTGAGGAACGACAAAGACAAGCCGCTGCCCCCCCTGCTGGCCAGGGTGGGAGGCAACATCGAGGTGAGTGGGGGGCCACAGTCTGGGGCTAAATCCGCTGGGTGGATTGTCTGACGTGGGGTCGACACCTGTGTTCCAGGTGCTGGGCTTCAACTCGCGGCAGAGGAAGGCCTTCCTGAACGCCGTGATGCGCTATGGGATGCCCCCCCAGGACGCCTTCACCACGCAGTGGCTGGTCCGAGACCTGCGGGGGAAATCTGAGAAGGAGTTCAAGTAAGAGGCGGACGTCCGCTCGTCGGCGTCGTTGATCCCGATGGTGTTCTGACCCCGCTGCGTCCCCTCAGGGCCTACGTCTCTCTGTTCATGCGTCACCTCTGTGAACCCGGGGCCGACGGCGCCGAGACCTTCGCCGACGGCGTCCCCAGGGAAGGGTTGTCCCGGCAACACGTCCTCACCCGCATCGGGGTCATGTCGTTGATCCGCAAGAAGGTAAGGGAGCGCGCCGCGGCTGGGGACCCCGCTTCCTGCCCCGGTGGCTGACCTCCTCCACCCCTCGGTCGTCCAGGTTCAGGAGTTCGAGCACGTCAACGGTCAGTGGTCGATGCCGTGGATGGCCGAGCTGGAGGAGAGCAAGAGAGCCGCCGCCGCCGCCGCCCAGCCTGACTCGCCGGGGAAGACGCCGTCCACCGGCACGCCCGCCGACACGCAGCCCAACACGCCGGCACCAGGTAGGACACACCCACACTGCTGTGATGTCATCAGAGAGGGCGTACGTTGGAGCACTGTAATTAGACGAAAGTTGAATCTTCATTACCGTAATGACAGCGACATGGCTGTTGACAGGAACCGTTGGGATGTTTGACAGTGGCGCTAACAGCTGTGTGATTACGGTACTCCAAAGTGTGCCCGGTGACTGTAGCGCCGGTGATGCGTCGGTGTTGAAGGGTTAAAACAAAACCTTCATCTCCTAGTTGACGATGCTTTGAGGAACGAGGAGACGGCGAAGGACGGAGAGAAGGACGTGAAGAAAGACGGCGAGGCGGAGAAGAACGGAAAGGACGTGAAAGCCAGCAGCGAGGTACAGACGACGAGCGGAGATGAGCTGGAGAACGAGCGGGAACGCGAGGAAACATGTGAACGACGCTTCCTGTGCAGGTGATCGCCATCCCTGATGACGACGAGAAGTGTCCGTCAGAGGAGGACGAGGACAAGAAGAACGGGGAGGAGCCCATGGAGGTGGACAAACCCAGCAACGGAGAAACGGACAAGGACGGAGAGAACGAGACAAAGAGCCCAGAGGGAGGAGAGGAAACCAAGATGGAGGCCAAGACGGAGGGGTCAGAGGTCAAAGCTGAAGACTCAGAGGTCAAAGGTAAGCAGTGGTTCACCCGTTCTTTCTTTGCCTTCTCCTTTCTCCCTCTGATGGTTTTCATCTCCGGTTTTCCAGCAGAAGAAAAGAAGGAGGAGAAGACAGAGAAGATGGACACGTCTCCTCCGGTGGAGGAGAAGAAGGGTGAGGAGAAGGGTGAGGAGGCGACGGCAGCGGCCGTTTCTCTCTGCAGTCCCACTGTGATTCACCTCCTTGGTTCTCTCCGGACGCAGACGTGAAGGAGGAGAAGGAGGCGGCCAAGTCCGAAGACACGACCAAACTGCAGAACGGGGAAAAGGAGGGCGGAGCCTCTGCCGCCGGGGGCGGAGCCATTGAGGACAAGAAGAAGGCCAAGACCCGGTTCATGTTCAACATCGCTGACGGAGGATTCACAGGTACGCACGCACGCGCGCGCACACACACACACACACACTCTCTCACTCACACTCTCCTGTCGTTGTCAGAGCTCCACTCCTTGTGGCAGAACGAGGAACGTGCCGCCACAGTTACCAAGAAGACCAATGAGATCTGGCACCGTCGCCATGACTACTGGCTGCTGGCCGGCATCATCCAGTATCCTTTCCCCCCTGAGGGGTGGCACCATGCTGTGACCTTTGACCTGTTAGCAGCGACCTGGCTGTCGTTCTCCCTAACCCCCCGCCCTCCTCCAGACACGGCTACGCCCGCTGGCAGGACATCCAGAACGATGTCAAGTTCTCCATCCTCAACGAGCCCTTCAAGGGGGAGATGAACCGGGGCAACTTCCTGGAGATCAAGAACAAGTTCCTGGCCAGAAGGTTCAAGGTACGCCCCTCCCCCACGTCATCAGTGCTAGCATGCTGTGGACTACCGTAATTACCTGACTATCTGAGCAATCAGACATCGCCTGGAAAAAAAACAAGTGACTCTTTACGGCAGCTCTCAGGAGCCCTTTTGTGACTGCCCAAATAGTCGTGTAATTACGGTGGCGTGGCGTTTGGTTGCCGGTACCGTTGGACTTAACGGGTGAACCCCCCCCCTTCAGCTGCTGGAGCAGGCGCTGGTCATCGAGGAGCAGCTGCGTCGCGCCGCCTACCTCAACATGTCGGAGGACCCCTCCCACCCCTCCATGGCCCTCAACACGCGTTTCAGCGAGGTGGAGTGTTTGGCCGAGTCTCACCAGCACCTCAGCAAGGAGTCCATGTCCGGGAACAAACCCGCCAACGCCGTCCTGCACAAAGGTATCACACAGCAGACGGACATGTGACAACATGAGAGGAGCTGGGGGCTCACACCAGATGTTCATTCCTGAAACTCCACCAGCTCCAGAACACCCCAGAACAGATCCAGGGTTTAGTCCGATCCAGAACCAATCTGACCATTGACTGAGGAGGTCTAGACACGTCCAAGAAACCTTCAACAGACTCCTGGATCCAGACGGTTCTAGAACACCACCAACATGTAATCATCCGGTCCTGGTCCGTTAGCAGCAGACACTCCACATTTCACTTGTCTGTTCAGAACCATTCCGGTTGTTTTAACTTCCAGACAAACCCCAGTAAACTCTGAACCTCCTCGGTGGAACGAGGTCACGATGGATTGTTATTGCTGCTCAGCTGTTTGTTTGGTGTCCACCAGGGGGCAGCAGCTCACCGACCGTTTTCTTTCAGTGCTGAAACAGCTGGAGGAGCTGCTGAGTGACATGAAGGCGGATGTCACCCGCCTCCCGGCAACCATCGCCCGGATACCACCGGTCGCTGTGCGTCTGCAGATGTCGGAGAGGAACATCCTGAGCCGGCTGGCGAGCCGAGGGCCCGAGACGCAGACACAGACGCAGCAGGTGAGACGCCGTCGTCGGTCGGCTGACGTGTCCACGGCAACAAGTCGTCACCAACGTGTCGTTTGTCTCCTCAGCTGTCGCAGCAGTAGACGGGACATGGCTCTTTACCTCGCCCAAAATCTCCCCCACTGCCACATTCCTGACTGGTGCACAGCAGTTCGTTGGACTGTGCACTCAAGCTTGAACCCACGCCCACATCAGGCCCCCCCATCCCTAAAAGACTTTACAGAGTTTTCTGCCCCCCCCCCACCATGTACCAGGCTGTGGACAGAAAAGCGATTTTATTTTTTTCTCCCTTTTTTCAAGTTCTGTATTAATATTATTGATATAATGTTATTATGATGGTTTTTTGGGACCTAAATAAAATGTAATAAACAAGTTCCACTGGATTTTTTTTACTTTTTTTTTTTTTAATTTTCAGATACCGCCCCCCCCCCTTATTTCTCCTCACTATTATTGATTCACCTTACTGTTATTCATTTTTATTTTTTTACGAGTGACACTTCGAGTTTTTCAGGTTTCAAATTTTAAGTCATTTTAATTCATTTTCATTTCATTTGAAGTAACTAATGAGAAATGACAAGAAACACATTGAAAACAAACATGAAGTGAAATGTCAATCCAGAGGTCGTCCACGACCACCGGAGGTATTGGATTTCTAGGTTGTCTGCTCTGATTTCAAACAAAGATTCAGTCGTTTTCAAACAGATTTATTTGTCGCTCAGATGCAGTTGGACGTAGCGTAACGTACCCTAACTCTAACCAAACAATGAGTCAGCAGTTATTGGACTGCCATAACCGGTGCAGAACGTTTTCCGTGGGTCGACGAGAAGCAGGCGCACGAGGTCACGAGGAGCGTGAGGAAGGCGACGAGGAAGAGGAGACGTCTCCGAAGACCGGCTCAGTAGAAGAAGTACACTGGAGACACAGGACAGAGTTCCTGACTTGACAGATGTCAGATTGTTCATTGTTCATCATCGTTCATCACGGAAACGTTTGAATCCGGACGAGTTAAAGTCAAAAGGTTGAATTCAACAACTTCAGTCAAAACTACTTTTTAAAATTGTTTTAATATCAAACAAATACGGAAGAGGATTAGTGCCAAATGTGAATAATAAAAAGGAGTGACATGACAACATTGACATGTAGCCCTCCAATAATTGTTCATCTGAGATTAACAGAAGATAAAAATCGTAGAAACTCACAGAAAACGACTCCCACACATATGACACCGACAACCGCCATGATGATCATCATCTGGAAGGAAGAAGAACATCCAGTTCATCCTGTCATCATGTGACCGCATGAATCACCTCACACACGGCTTCACTTGGAAAACAGCGAGTGAAGGTTGGAGCGAGACGTCGTTTTAAATTGAACAAAAAACAGGAATGAGCTAGAAGGTTTGTTCATTTATATCGGTTATTAATCATCAAATGTATTGAACTTAAATTACACTGAAGTGTGATGAGGGAGGGAGAGAGATTAGAGAGAGAGATCTGCTCTGGTCTGGTTCTCTGCTGGTTTCTTGGTTTGATTCAGGTCAATGGTGGTGAGTGGGCGGAGCCTAAAACTGCTCACCAAAATGTGTGTGTGTGTGTGTTACATCATCAACCACAGCTGTCTGTTAATCCCCGACTGTCGTTGTAATCCAACAGTTAGTGTATCCCTCCGCTCTGACTTCCAGGTGCCTGTCAATCATACAGATTCTCTCTCTCTCCCTCTCTCCCTCTCTCCCTCTCTTCCTCTCCCTCCCTCCCTCTCTCCAGTTCCCCTACAGCTCCCCTCTGATTGGATGGTTTGAGGCTGACGTGGCGGGGTCTCGGATGGATGGATGA
>CAAKHB010004243.1:4306-30115 GCA_901007665.1 Aeoliscus strigatus
TTTCGCCCCCCCCCCCCACCCTCACCCGCCCGGTGGGAGTTCTGTTCTTCTTCATAAAGCCTTTTTGAAATGTTTCACCTGTTGCTGACACATTCAGACACACACACATCTTCAAACAGCAGCAGAGGAACCCAAGGAGCACCGGCCCCCGCCCATCCTCTCATCCTCAGTCCCAGCTTGCTTTGCTTGCTGAGATGCATGTAAGGTGTGTGTGTGGGGTGAGGGGGACAAAATAACTGGAACATGCCCCCCAAACATGATGCCATAGAGAACTTTTTATGGCAAAAACCCTGCAATAAATACAGTGCTGGTGATGACTGCAGTGTGGGCACAGCTCTCCGCAGCTTCTCAAGTATTTATTGGCTTTATTCATTGGACGCTGTGATGAATACTACCAAAACAAATAATAGTCTCAGTTATATATTATTTATAATATATCCACCAGTACGGTTGCGATGTGTAAATTAAAATATATATATATACACACACACACACTGTGTATATACACATCTACAACATCTCAACCATAGTGGTGGATATATTATAGATAATATAATAATATTAATATTATAATAATATGCTAATATAATAAAATAGCTTTGATAACATTAGCTAACTGGCCAGCTAGCTAGCGAGAGGTAGTCGCTTTGCACATTACCCAAAAACACGTGTTGTATACACATGTACACATTACCCATATATACAGTATATATACATACAGAGAGATACATATGTATGTGTGTGTGTTTAAAGATAGATAGATAGATAGATAGAAAGATAGATAGATAGATAGATAGATAGATAGATAGATAGATAGATAGATAGATAGATAGATAGATAGATAGATAGATAGATAGATAGATAGATAGATAGATAGATAGACAGATAGATAGACAGATAGATAGATAGATAGATAGATAGATAGATAGATAGATAGATAGATAGATAGATAGATAGATAGATAGATAGATAGATAGATAGATAGATAGATAGATAGATAGATAGATAGATAGATAGATAGATAGATAGATAGATAGATAGATAGATAATAGATAGAAACACACACACATAGTATAGAAAGTATAGAAATTACTCACTAGCGTCTTAGGACTTGCCAGCTTTGCAGACGTCTGTCAAACATTTTCATTTGCTGCATCATTTCTGGCTTCCATGGCGACACCAGAGCAGCGGTTATGACAGACGGAGACATGCACACGTTAAAATCAGCCCAGTCAGCGTGTCGTTGTCGGCGTCTGTTTGTGCAGCGACAAGCAGAAAGTCCATTTCACCTCATGCGCAGTGATTTCTATGCAGCGCTGTAATTTCCTGCATATATCACCTCTGACAGATTTATTTGTGTTTCATCCACCCCGGCTGTTTCTGTCCAAAGCCTTTGACTTGTTCAGTTCCTGGATGGAAACCAAAGCTTGTACTGTACAGAAGCAGACACCTTATCATGTTCTAATATCTATTTACCATACTTCTACTTATGAAGGCTCCTTGAAAACATGGCTCCGCCCACGTCCCAGCTTCCACTCCGTGTTGATTGCACTACACAACTACACAGCAGACCAAATCTCACAGGGTTCGGGGTGTATTCTTAGTTAAGGTCAGCTCACAGGGTTTTGTCCTTCAGATGCGTCACCAGGAAGTTCCACTTGCTTTAAAGCTGTTTGTTGCCTTCCACACAACGCTGGCACCAGCATGTTTACACATGAACCTTGTAAAACACTACTTTTTATTCCTTTGTCGCCATTATTCCACCTGCAGGTTTATGGAAAAGCTACACCACAGCTTGTTTGGGCTTCAGCGGGGGTTAAAGGTGTGCAAACTGCAGCAGGAATCCAGTGGCCAGGAGGGCTGATGACTCATTATCAAACTGGTGTTTGACTTCAGAGCACACGTACAGAGCTGTGGAAACAATCCCAGAAGAGGAGGGAGGCCTGAAGACGGTCGAGCAAATGACAGAAACTGAGCTGAGCTGAGTGTGTTTAACTTCCTGTAACTGACTGAATGTGACTGGAACGATGGAACTGTTTTCTCAGCTTCTACAGTCTCTGGTCCAGGGCTGGTTTTCATTCTCTGTCCCTCAGACGTCGCTGACACCATCCAGCGAAGGTTCTCCTCCCTCAGTAACATGCTGACAAAGGTTGTACGTGAGGAGCTGCAGAAAGACGGGATCCTGTTTTCAATGCTGCACCCCGCCGTGCACACGGACATGGATGGGTGGAGCAGTGAGTCAGCTATCGTTTCCTCCAGGACCTGTCGGTCCATTCACGAAGGACAACACAATGGAATCATGTGTGCAGACCAACTTGTTCTTTAGATGAGTGTGAGCAGCACGTGTCTCAGCCGGCGTCCATACTTTCTTTTTCTGTAGCAGAGAAAACAGAAGCCGCTGTAAGAAGACAAATCAGGCGGTTGTCGCTGGACTTCACGTTACGGCTTCGCACAGACTTCCCATTGTGTTGAATACCAACGCTGCAGCCTCAAGTCATAAATCAGAGGATTTTCTAAGTCCACAGGCATTTAGAGATAGAAGTGTGAGTGTGTGTGTGTGTGTGTGTGTGTGTGTGAGTCAGTGCTGGCGGACGCAAGCATCTTCTGATAGGACCATTTTATTTGGGGAACACATGAGTTACAACTACAACACTGACAACAACAACAATAATAACAGTATTATTGTTATTGTTATCGTTGTTGTTGTTGTTGTTACTATTGTTATTATTATTGCTAGTACTACTACCAGTAGTGGTAGTACTAAGAGGAAAGACGAACAAAGAACCAGTCAATGGCATAATATACATCAACACTATTGTTTTATTTTGAAAGTTTCTTGTGGTAACGTAGATCTTAAAGCCACGCTGCCGGTGCCATCTCACAGATCGGAGGTTTCCTAAGTGGACTGGAACTGATATCCTACAACATGGACATTTGGCGTTGCCGTCTCTTTCATCATCATCAGTGTTTCCTGGGATCCTTCATGCTCTTGAGGGTGAAATCAGACGCACGGGAAAGGACTGTGGAGCTGAAGAGCCTGGAAGTGGTGTGTGTGTGTGTGGGTGTGTGTGTGTGTGTGTGTGTGGGTGTGTGTGTGTGTGTGTGTGTGTGTGTTGGTCTAAGAGGGCAATTAGGCTCTTGTGGGCACCTCCATGATAACATGATAACAGTGTGGTTGTGACCAGATGATTGACACGTGAACCTCGCTGACTGAACAGCAGCGTGGAGCCTTCCGGAGAAACTCCAGTCACTTTATCAACTCCAACGACGCCCGTTTTCTCACTTTTGCACCGACGTCGTCGTCTGGAAATCACCACGACGCGCTGTTCCACACAGCCACTTTGGCGGGGCAGATCCTGAGGGGGGCGGGGTTATTCCCGTTGACGTTGGCCCCGGGGCAGAAGAAGGGAAACAGTTTGTCGGTGAAGACATCTGTGAAGGTGTAGATGGGCGCCAGGCTGACCGGATTGGAGAAGGTCACTTCTCCAGAGTCGTAGTCCAGCTGCACCCTGACTCTGGTCAGCGCCCCCTCCAGGTGCAAGCGGGTGCTGGGCCTCGTCATGGCCGAGTACTCGCCCTCGAAGTACGATATCATCCAGAAGCCGCCCTCGGGGCAGCCCGATATGCGACCTTTCCTGTCCACGGACTCTTTGACCACGCCCAGCATCCAGTCGTCTTTGTCGCCCACCTCCACCTCCCAGGCGTGGCGGCCCGACGTGAAGCCCCGGGAGCCCAGCACGAAGACAAAGTGGCCGAAACGTTCCGGGTTGTCGGGAAGCTGCTGCAGGGATCCGCTGTTGGTGACGCCGGTCAGGTCTCTGGAGAGGGACAACCAGGAGTAGGCGGTGTTGGGGTCCAGGGTGATGGGTGCTGGGGGGTGGAGACCACACAGGGTGACTTGTTGATCCCAAGCGACGGTGGAGCCCATCGCACAGACTTACTGTACTGAACCAGCTCCGCCATCTTCTCCCACACGTGGTACTTGAGGGAGCTGACGTGCTCAGCCACATCAATGAGAGCACCTGCTACTTTTTCCGGATCCTTCTGTGGGATCTGTGCTCTGTGCGTGGAGACGTCACACACACGTTCAGTCCACGCGACGTCAGCCTGGAATTGGACGGGAACGGCAGAGGAAACAACGCGCTTACCTTTTCTTTGTGTTGGTGTAATTCTGAAATGAGACGAACGCGTCGTCAGTGTGCTGGTGAGATCCGACGTAAAGAAAGAAAAAAGATCTACGATCACCTGGAGAAAGAGAGAGTCACTGGACGCCAGCTCGTTCTCGATGGCGATGACGGCGTGAGAGAAGGTGAGGATGTCCCGGGTGATGCAGTCAGACTTCTTCTTCACCAGCTCCTTCTTCTCCTCGTCCTCCTGACGCAGGGCGGCCAGTCGAGCCGTCTCCTCCTTGTGCAGAAACTCCCGCAGCTCCTCAAACTCCTCTTTGATCTGCTTCTCTGTGGCCTGAGTTTGGTTCTATGATGAATTATGACGGATGAATTAGGGATTGGGGCTGGAAGGTTCGTGACAAGGCTGCAAACGTCCCCTCTGTTCCCTCGACACGTCCCACAATGAGCATCGTTCCTTCTCTAGGGGAACATCGATGAACTCTTCACAGCGTTTGTGAAGAGTTCATAGATGTTCACGCTACGCCAAAGAAACCCAATACATGTACATACATATACATACAGTACATATATATATATATACAATAGAATAAGCCTGTGTCAATTCAATGTAAGACTTTTCACTCAATGTCTCTCGTCCCAGGACACAAAAAGGATGGAGTGGGATTGGAACCGCCAACCTTGTGGTTATTGGAGGACTGAACGTCCCCCTGACAGCTCTGTGACATTGGTCGGGGTCACAGACGTCCTCCTTCCATGACGCCTGTGTCTGTTGATACCTTGATGTGTACGGTTGTGTCATCACACTCCTGCTTGGCCTCATACAGGCGCCGCATGTTTTTCTTCAGAGGGATCAGCTCGTTCCTCAGCTGTGCCTGAGGGGGGTCCAGAGAGTCACACAAAAGACAGTGACGGACCTGTCTTCTACTTGCACGTCAGTGGAGTCCAAAGGTTACCTTGAGATCCTGAGCTCCTTCTTCCAAGGGACACACCCGGTGGCCCTGGTGCTTCTTGGACGTGTGACAAACACAGCACAGGACGTCAAAGTCGTCCAGGCAGAAGAGCTTGAACGTCTCCCCGTGTGTCGCACACTTGACCTCCGCCGCCCCGTTCCCATCCGCCGTCCCTCGGGCCTCTGTCCGGGCTGAGGCCGACGTGTTCTCCTGCTCCTTCAGGAAGGTGTCGGCCACGTTCTTCAGGGCCAAGCTGACCGTGGGCTCCGTCAGAGAGCACTTCCTCCTGCAGAACGGACACTCTCGCCTGGCTTTCTTCTTGTTCCAGAACTTCTGCAGACAGGCCCGGCAGAAGCTGTGGCTGCACTTGAGCACCACGGGGTCCTTGAAGATCTCACAGCAGATAGGGCAGGTAAGTTCTTCTTCTAGCATGGAGCCGGAGCGCGAGGAGACCGCCCGTGGCCGGAGGGCCGAAGCCACTTTGGGACTGTGGATGACAGAGAGTTTCCCCGGTTGAGAGGAGGCACGCGGGCGCAACGACATGGCTGTTCAGTGTCGGCAGGGGGGCTGCAGGAGATGCGAGCTCTCAGCTGGGCTGGTCTGTGTGAGGACGGGGGAGGGAAACACGGGTAGTTTATCTGCTGCTGGGGGGTTCGACGGGGACTTGACGAACAGGTTCACGTCACTCTTAGTAAACAAGGGACACGACGACGCCCTTCGTGAAAAAAAAACACCCCGGTCACTGTTGGTAGAAAATTAGGAACCAGGACAGAACCGGTCGGTTACACACTCACATGTCGGATTGTTTCTTTAATCCTTCTTTAATCCCTAGTGGAAGTGTCATTAAAGGACTATTACAACTAGAATCAGATTCCACTGCAGTGATCCTGGTGATTTGTCTGTTACAGTTATTCAAAGTGTGTGTGTGTGTGTGTAAACCTGTTGCTTTACTTTTTGATCCATCCATATTTACACTACTCACAAAAAGTTAGGGATATTCAATTAAAGGAAAATGTAAAACATTTGAGTAGAAACATGTATTACTGGTTGTTTCTTCAACCCCAATAGTTTATTGAAACACTTGACTTGGTGTCTTGGTGACATGATGTCAACATATGAAGGATGAAGTGGACTGTTGACATGACAAACGTCACTGGACATTCACTCATTCATTCCTCAGTGACATGTTGTTAGACAGCATGATATGGAAAAAAAAAAGTACCAAAACGTTGAATAGTTTAAAAGTTTAGGGACGGTCAAATTCATCTAACTTGTGAAGGTTATACTGTATTTTAGGTGTAGGCCAGGAGATGTACTCTACAAGAACATAGAAACAATTCAATAATGTTGTTTGTGAGTAGTGTACATGTCGTGTCCACTGTCTTACAACTACTGATAAAAAAACCTGAAAAAACACACACTAATGTATGACCTGCTGCCCAGTGAGGTACTAAACTATCATTCCTGGCGTTCGTCATCTGTAGTATTACTGTAATTACGGATCCTAATCATCCCGTTGACCCAGGTGGATCCGTCAGCGCCGTCAGCGTCCAGTTAAATGTCGTGTGTCTTTAAGGACCAAACACAAACACAAGCCGTCAACGCTGGAAAACGAGTTTCAGAGAGTGACACAATCTGATCAGGTAATAGCAGCGGGATGTTTGAACACACGACAAAAGCCTCAACTCTTCTGCCGTGTTTAGGAAATAAACAGCGAAAGCCGCCATGTTGATGTTACTATTCCACTGTAATTAGACATTGACACCAGTGTAACACAAAGCCATTAAAATAACCTTCTTTCAGTGTTCCTTACATGACGTCCTGAGGGGAACCGACACAAACAGCCTGTGGATGAAGGGACGTTTGCCCAGGTTGGACAGTTTGCCTGTTTTGTTTTTTTCTTCCCACTTTATAAACAACAACGACAACAAGTCACAGTGACACATGGTGGAAGTAGTTTGGTATCAGTGACAGTACACTTGTTTTTCTCCAAAGCACCATGCACAGACATGCATGCGCCTAACCGACTTGAGTGAACACAGGAGAGCAGAAATGACCAGTTTGCTCTGAACACATCCGTTTTCTTTTACTCGTCCCTAAAACACGACTCTGGGATACTTTGTCTTTACAACGTTCAACACACTTCACTTGTATAAAAACACCAGCTATAAAAAAATAAAGTCAGCACACTCCACAAAACTCTCTTTCTGTAACAATCGCCATCAAAAAGCTAAATTAACACTGATTTTCTTGAACACTGTTAAAACAAAGTCAGACTGGAATGTGTTAACAGTCGACAAGCGGCTTCACTTCACTATGAAAAACAGCTGATCAAACTAACAGCAGCAACATGGGTGAGAAAGGAGCTGTGACGCCGATCACACACCGATCAAACATCACATGTGCTTGGAGCCGTCGGTCGTTATTAATCCCACGTCGGCGTTTCACTGCCAGCAAACTGACAACAATGACATGCAGGTTGAGGTGACACACTCATCTGTGCACGTAGTAGTTTCTGGGAAACACAGGAAGACGAATAAAAGCACTCGGGAGTCGCCACAGGTCCGCTGGTGTCCCGGTGACTGAGTGGATCCTCTTTGTCCCGACGGCCTCCCCAGGGTAAATTAAAAACAGGAGGAGTTTTCTCTGGAGTACGAAGAAGCTCATCACAGTAGTGTAGTGTTTCCTAGTGGTGCTGAACGTCGTGGGTGATGCGCACAAACACGCTCCATTAGTCTCTGCGGTCACACCCGGCCGACCTTAGCGTCACCGATGGCGCCCCACACGTCGAAAACAAACTCGTCTGGGAAGGCAAAGTCCCCCAGGGTTTCATCCAAAGCCTCTGCAAACTCATCAGGGTTCTTTTTGTCCTTGCCCAGCTCCACCATGGTTGCCGCTGTGAAGGAAGAAGAGTATTTGATGAGTGCAGACTAATGGTAGCCGATAATTGTCTCTCTCCCTCACACACACACGCGCACACACACACACATACCAAGCTCGCTGTCTCTGATGCCCATGTAGCTCTCCAGCAGGTCGTCCACCTTCTCTATGGCCTTTTCCTCAAATGCAGAAGGCTGCAAAAAAACAAACCCAGCAGATGCACTTAGACATGTCCACATGTATCAAACCCTCTTTTTTGTCTTCTTCTTCTTCCTCTGCACCAACACTATTTGCATCCAGATGGATCCACTGTCAATGAAACAGGCTGTAGTTCATATTCCAGGTCTGTAGGTGGCGCTTCACATTCACCATGTCACTTCTTCACAGACGAAGAGACAGAGAGCTAAAAGAACTGCCCAAAATGTGATTTTTGCTTTAAAAAAGTGCCGATCTTGTTGGCGTTACCGCTGTAACAAGATCTGCTCACTTTCAGCCTTTGTCACTTGAAGGAAAAAAAGAAAACCACTGAGAACCGGAAGAAAAATGAAATACGACGGTGGGATTTGGCATGAAGCTACGAGACACACAGATACAGAAGAAGAAACGACAAAGGTCAAAATACATCCCACCAGACGATACAAAATGGATGGAAACTTGGTTTCAACCAGCAGAAATAGAGTCATAAGAACTCTATTTGTGGCTGGAGAGAGTTAATACTGACGAGGAGGAAGAGAGGGGCCATTTGTTTACTACGGGCTGGTGAGAACAACAGGACATGGTGGGGGGGGTGTAGATGTGACTGGTTAGTCACTAGTCCTGTCTGACTGTGGACACAGCGCCCCCGACGACACCACAGCCTCTGTCAGTCCATTCCCACTCACCAGCTCCTCCACAGTCGCCGGACCTTTGGAGCGCAGCCGCAGCGTTCCTCTGCCAGTTCCCAGCTGAACCCCTGAAGCTGACCTGGACCCTCCAGACCTCTGGCTGATCATATCTGCACAGGACAAACCAACATCCAACCCTGTGACATCTAGAAACAAAGCCTTCCTGTCCTTTCAGGCAGCTCCCCCCCAGTTTCTTCGCAATTTCTGCAAACTGTCAAAGCGTTTGTCACGTGGCTCTCCAGCCTAAACCACTGTATCTGTGACAATGTCCAGGAAGTGGAGGTCAGAGGTCAAGAGGCCGGCTGTCAGATGACTTCCTTCTTCACTCACCGAAGGCTTTCAGAGGCTCCACCAGCTTGATGGTGAAGTCCTTCCCCTTCGGCAGCTCCTTCAGCATCTTCGCCACCTCGTAGTGTCGACAGCCGATCAGCCGATGGCCGTTGATGGACTCGATCATGTCGCCCACATTGATGACCTGGATCTGGTGGATGATGCTCCCCTCACGGATTCTCTGAAAGAGAGGGCAAAGGTCAAACTGGTTGAATTCCCCGGATGTGTCTGATCTCTTTCCTTACACGTGTCGCTCACCTTGATGAAAGCATAGCCAGCGCCATTGTCGGTGATGGTCAAACCGAGTGCATCCTCCCCTTTGAACACCTCGATTTCCTTCCGCTGGCCTTTAATATGGGCAAAGATAAAGTCCTCTAATCCAATCTGCCCCCCCAGCAGCTTGTCCATGTCCACTTTGTGGGTGTTAAGTGTACAAAACATCACCTATGGAAGGAACAAAAGAGAAACAAATGCCAATGATGCTTTTCCTGCTGGCGAAGCGATGCAAACGACCGATCTGAAAATGGCCTGACCTCGGCTGGCGGTATCCCAAAGGCCTCGCCGATCTTGGCATAGAGCTCTCGCACGTTACTGAAGCCCTCGATGCGGCCTGTCGGGCTGCCATGGGCGAGCTGCGTGTGGAAGATGAGGCGAGGGCGCATGCTGCTGGGTGGAGGGGGCAGACCTTCAGAGGTGGCACCCTGACCTAACCCGATGACGCCTCCATCCAGGCCATCCACACCTGGCACATTGAGACCTGCACGGATAGGCTCCGCTTCCTCGTTCTCGACCAGCGGGGACGCCTTCTTTCTTCTTCCCAAACCCAGAGGCATAGTAGTCCTACAGGGAGACCTGAGGGAGTGGAGGCTGCTCTGAAGTTATGCCACAATTGAGGCCAACACTTTCACAGCTAAAATTAGCTGCAGGACTGTTGGATGTTCAGTAATTATCTGGTCCTCCAGATAAGCTTAAAAGCTGTCATAACCAGTCTGGTATTTACAAATCCTCACAAGCAGAGCAGCTCACATAGCTGTCACACTGGGGCTGCAGTCTCTGGTCTTCAGCTGTAAAACACAGAAAGAAACTGGTTTACAGAGCTGTCCTGTACCATTACGTATTCTATCCAGGGGTAGAGGAAACATTAAAGAGATGTTGCATAATACTTCCTCTTCCTTATTGTTAGCTTAGCTAGGTCAAGACATCATATGGAGCTAATTTTAGCCGCTAGCTCACAGACACATTCCTCCGATCTGTCACTTCAAGCAACACAAGCGTCTGACAACTCTCAGGAAGCGAGCAACACTGCATTTAGCTCATCATAACGGAGGCTCGGTTAGTATTGTTGTATCTTTACCATTCGTGTTCAACAAATGCAGTTGGTCTGAACTAATCGCGGACTACTAATGAACAGAAGAGAATAAACATGGCTGGCTAGCCTTTCTTACCAGAGAAGACTTGTGGCTAACTGTCGTTAGATCTTCCTGCTAGCTTAGCCTGCTAAAGCCGCTGCTGTGAGTTGTCCGGTATCACAGAAAGACAAACACAATACGTGGAAATCGTTTGCCCCCCTGGTTTAGTCTTGACAGACTGAAAGACAGAGGACATTCCAGTGTGAGAGCGGGGTGTCGGTGCGCTGCCGGAGCTAGTAGCTAGCGTTCTGCCTGCCCAGCAGGGGTGTAACAGTGATGCGTTCAAGTCCCCTCGAAAATTTCACTCATACGGAGATTTGCAGTCAGGAAACGTGAAACCACGTTTATCAACTCTGCACTTGATAAAATACCATTGTGCCGTGGCCACCCCCGTTTATTACTCAGAATTAGTCTCTTTTCACGTTTTATGTAGACTCTTCAGAATACTTATTCAGATAAGTATTCCGGTGTTCGTGACACCAGGAGATAATGGTTATTTATGTTCGCTCCATGTTTGTCAGTTGTAAAGTGGATGTTTGCTGGGAATACCTGGTTATGCCTGAAGGATAGAGTACTGCGCCCTCTGGTGGCTCCTCTGGCTACTGACAGAAATACTGAGATTCGAAATGATCATGTTTTTTATTCACACGTTATCAGTACGAACGTTGTTCTAGAAGAGAGAGTAGGAACAATTCTTAATAACAAAAAGATTCAAAGTCTAAATGTTTCAACTGAACTGAATTGCAATTAATATGAATACATGGATATTAAGATAGTCCGATCGCCAGTTACATGTCATGGCCACCAGAGAGCAGTATTCATGGAACCAAAAACATTTTAAAGGCAAAATGGCATAAATAAAATGAGGCTTTAAAAAAAGATAAGCCATCTCAATTGAAGAGACATTGCTCCGTTTTGTTTGCCAGCCTGTTTAATGAGGTAATGCAAATAATCACAGCATCGGAAAGATCTAACCAAAGAAAATCACCCATCAGCTCATAAAAGCTTTAATCAAAACATCCTGAATACCAACTGGAGGATAAAACATGAACAAGAGGTCAAACAAAATAAAGTTTCCCTCTCGAAAGGTAAACATATGCTAATATTTGTTTTAAAAAAAGAACCTCAGAGATTACACATCTCTACATTCATGTTCAACCACATGTTTGTGTCAGTAAGAAACATAAAACTCCAGCAGGAGCAGAGTGAGCAGGCAAACAAAGAGTGCCTTGGAATATTTTCTCAGTCATGTTACTACCGAAAATATTTTAAACGTCCATTTTACTAAAGTGAATAGTGCTCAGTCTGAAGATGTGAGTCCACTTCCGCTGAGGGACCACACACCTTTGACCAGTGAGATCATGCAAAAACTACCCACCTGTTGATTAAGAAGCAGTAATTTTGCATCAGATCCACATTTTTTAAGATATTAAGAGAAAATATATTCTGCAGTGAGACATTTCAAAGCTTGAAAACTCTCAGCAAAGGAGTCTGACTGATGGACCAGACAAAGGTTAACAAAATATCAAGTCGCTGGCTTTCAATTAACACTGCTGTCGGTCGGACAGGAGCGGAGGAGGAACTGAAATATCTTTCCTGATCGGGTGAAATAACATGTTGGTAGTTTGTTAGCCACATGATACACACATGCTGTCAACATACACTTGTTCACACGTTACAACTACGACGGGCAAACGTGTCCCCACTAATATTTTACATAGTAATACTCCTGGATGGACATGATACTCTGTGTGCAGTCTTAAAAACCACAGACGCACCAATGAACTGATGATTTTCTTTCAGTGGTGATAGGGAAACCTCTGCTTCCTGTTTGTTGGAATTACACAGCTACATTACGGACATCCTTCTCCTGTATCAGTGGTTTTTACATCTGTGTGTGTATATTCATGTCCGCCGACTACCAACGCAGATATTGGCGTCACCTGAACTTCAAACCAGTGATTTTCTGTGGTTCCAAATGATCTGACCATCTCTTTCTTGCAGACAGATGAGTTTGAAGTTAAGACGTTGGGAGTGACTTTGCCCTGAGCCAAAACTGTCCAGGATAAATTGTACAAGTACCCGGGTGAGTTGTATCAAAAACCTTTTTTTTACCTTTTGGTACAAACATTAGTAACTGAAAGTCATGGCGGCAGAATCTGCCTGAGTGCGTCACGCGTGTTCTGGCCCAGCTTGTCTGGGAATTTAACACTGAAGTCCAAAATCATGTCGCCCCTCCTCTCGGGGCATTTGGACAGCGGCAGCCCTTCTCCAACAATACGCTTTTTCATCCCAGGCTTGACAACGTCCCTGGAGGTCACAGTGATGGTCCGTCCGTCCAGCGTGGGGGCGTTGACTGTGCATCCACACAGCGCCTGGATGGAGACAAGACCATTATCCACGGATACACGTGAAGGTGCCAGTTTAGACGGTATGAGAGATCTCCACCACACTTACATCTCTGAGGGATATTTTTGCTGGGTAAATGATGTCGGAGCCCTCTCTTCTGAACACCGGGTGAGGTTTGTCTTTAACCACAAACACCACATCTGCGGGAATGTTGGTAGGCGTTTCATCCCCCTCCCTGGGGAAGGTGATTTTGGTTCCTTCTTTCCAACCACGTTTAATGTCAACTGATAAAATGGCGTCTTCGCTGCGCATAGTGCAGCCGTCAGGGTTCAGTCTCTTGCGGGAAATCTTCATCTTTTTGGTGCAGCCGGAGAAGACTTCCTCCAGGCTCACCTTCAGCTCATGCACCACAGGCGGGTCCTTCTTTTTTTCGTGCACGCGGCGAGAGCGTCCTTGGTGCGATTTAAAGGACCTATGAAAGCCACCCAGTCCGTCCATGCCAAATGCACCGAAAGGGTCGTTCATGTCCATGCCGTCCTCCCCGTTCTGAGTGAAGAGATGATCGAACGGGCTGCGGCCGCCGAAGAACTCTGCAAACATTGCATGAGGATCTCCGTGGAAGGTGTAGCTGTAACTCTGACCGCTATGTCCGCCACCTCCACCTCCAGCTGAACCTTTTAATCCTTGAGGAGAGACCGACAAGGACCGTTAGTTATCTGTTACATTCCACAAACATCAACTACAAGCAAACCTGTCCAGTTCTCCCTGTTTAGACCTTTAGGCCTCTAGCTCTGCCAGCAGTGAGAAGAGTGGGCGTTGGTCCCCAAGACACCAGACTGCCTCCATAGATGGGCAAATGAGAACATACAAAAGGTGGAACCATTGCAGGAGATTGAAAAAACTCTAGAAAGTTGTCCCAACACCCCATCCACTCTCTCGTACGTGTTTCAGCATCCAGATGGATTAAAATATCACAATGTCATTCTATACAGCACACAAAAATGGTATAAATACTGATGACTGGTTCAGCAAGAATGAAAAGTCCGGTCACAGACGGACAGAACGGGCAAGAACTGGCTGATTCTAGCAGCTTCTCCAGCTGCGGCTATTGTGCTCTCACTCGTGTACATTGTGTCAATGCTGCTGCAGGAACATGTCACACAGCATCATGGCGAGGGAGTTACCTTCTTCTCCATATCGATCATAAATGTCTTTCTTCTTGGCATCACTGAGGACATCGTAGGCTTCAGCAATCTCCTTGAATTTGTCTTCTGCTCCGGCAGACTTATTTTTATCAGGGTGATAGCGCAGGGCCTGTTTCCTGTATGCCTTCTTGATCTCATCTTCCGAGGCCCCTTTGGCTATTCCCAATAGTTTGTAGTAATCTTTACCCATTGCAATAACCGGTCACGTCTTCATCCACGTCATAAAAGCATCGCTCGGTCTCATGCGGTGCTTCCTGTGCGGTCGGCGGGTTGACGGAGCTCCGCGGCAGCTGTTAGCGCTGCTAGCTAGCTAACGGTCAATGTTAGCCTCCTTTTCCTAACCTGGTTCGGACAACAACTCTGTGCTCCGCGCTGGAATAAATGGCACCGATATTAAACCGGGCAGCTCCAAACAAAGCGCCCGTACCAGACTGTCCGTCTGAAGGCACCGCTGCTGGTGTGCAACCGTCAGAGGAAACTTCTGGAATAGCGGGCTGCTGATGCGTGTCATCATAACTGTTTGAGATAATTCGCTGCAACAACTTCCGGGTTCGCATGAACCGCTGTAGACCGCCATATACGTAAATCGATTTTTATATATTTTTTTTATATTTTATACGTAAATCGAACTAAACACATTTTAAAAATGGAAATAATAATTTAGCACTAAGTATGCGTGATGATGCTTTTGTGAATAAATGGATAACCTCCTGTAATAGCTGTCTTTTTTTTTTTTTTCAAAAATGATTGCGCATGCGTCACTTTTGGTTGGGTTTTGCTAATGCTATGATAATAAAAAAAACCGTAATAAAACTCTTGAATATAAGATGTGAATGTTAGTTTGAAAGGATGCAAAACTAACCTTGTCAGGTAACATGTCAGGTAATTTAAATTATTGACCGACTGGAGTCACATGTTTTAGCTGTCAGTAAATTCTGAATGACAGCAGGTCAAATTAAGAGTTAAACATATAGATTTTCTTTTGGAATGTAACATAATTGGAAAATAATTAGCCATACAAAGGTCTAAAATGACCTTTGAGTGCAACAGGTGACACCGGTGCCTGCTGCCGCTTTCGGCTGCTCCTGCAGGTTATAAATACACCACAGAATATAGATTTGCACCGGGCTATGTGCAGGGTGAGTTGACCCATGGTGACGACAGCTATCTCTGGTCCCATCAGCGTTTTCTGCACCCTCCAACTCCCATACACCGCCTTGAAGTATTTTCGAGTCACATAATAAACATGCTTGTCTCTTGAAGTAAAAAGAATACCACCCACATAGGTGTCCTGCAGGGGTGTGTGTGTGTGTGGGGGGGTGCTATCATTCCATGGATCAGGGGCCCATCGATGTACAACCAAGTGAAGAGCAGAGGAGACAAGAGATGTGTCTTAGGTTTTAATGAGAGCACATTGGCATCTGTCACTGGGTGGGCTTGTATGAGGCTGCCCAAGGTTACCATGCTGCTGCTGGGTGCGGAGCAAACCAGGCGACTTATATTTAGCCTTGCAAATGGTGCGCTATGGATTATGTCTTGGGCCTCTCCGGTTTCGTCTTCAGTGCGTTTCGTTGCATGAGGGGGGCTCCGGATCATGAGAGGCCAGCTATTCAGGTGAGGATCAGTTTCACTTTATGCTCTTCGTCTGGCCTTAAAAACAGTACTTCCTCTGCCAGTTTTTTTTTTTTTTTTTTTACAGCACACTGTAAGTGGGAAGATATTTATGGTGTCCAATACTCCTCTCACAAGTCTTCCATCTGGAGGTGAAAGACATTTCTGAGAGTCCAAAAGACACCAAAGAAGAAACCTTGTTGCACTGACATTTCAGTAAATCGTCATTTGTAGCAGCAGAGGACAAACAGCGTCACTGGATATAACACAGATTGTTGGAGCAGGCCACTTTGGGATCAGACCGTGTCATGGATGTTCTCGCCTTGGAGGCAAAGAATGTGAATAATGCAGAGACCGACAAGAAGTCCACGTCAAGGCCGAGGCCCAAACCTCCCAAAAAACCCAAACGTATTGTTTACTTTGAGGTGGAGATCGTGGACTTGAAGACAAAGGAGAAGCTTCTGCTGCTGGACAAGGTGAGTGTCAGGATGTATGGGTATGTGATCAAAATGGTAAGGATGTTTACCACCCCCGCCACCCTCTGCTTTCACAATGCAAAATGAGACATCCGAAGAAAGCTCTGTTGTTTTAACTCCGAAGTGCATATCAGTCATTTTACAGATAATCATCTACTTCACAGCCCCCAACAAGTGCTGCCCTTATCACTTTTGTTTATTGAGCCAGGGCTGCAGTTAGGAGGTGCGAATACCCTCCTCGTCTGACAGGAATTTTATGTTCCAGTTACCGTACATGCCTCCGCTGAACTGATTAGCAGCTTTTGTACATGTGCGGAGTCAAGCCGTGCATTCGAGGGATCACACGAGTTAAAACAATGCTGCACCATGGTATATTTGGTCTATAATGCTGCTTTTCCTGTACAAATATTGATCTTAGATAGAAACACATCAATCAAATTTGACACTATAGCAGATTAGTTGCCTAAAATTTGGTTAAAGTTAGAATGTTATCCACAATTTCCAAAAAAGGTGCGAACTCCATTCCACGTGATTCATAATTTAACCCCGATGAACAGTTTACCTGCTCTGGTTGCAGGTGGAGCCAACCGCCACTGTTTTGGATATTAAGACTTTGTTTCAGAAGTCCTGTACGTAAGTTTAAGAAATTTAGATGTCGTTCTTGATGTTTTTAAGACCATATCTCTCCAAATAGTAAAGCTATTGTTGATTTTGACAGATCCAAAGTGGTACCCAGCCAGACAATCCCTGCGTTTGGATCCAAGTACGTCTGCCAGATTGTGTGTGAAGCGCTCAGCTCGTGATGGACGGATGCTGCGTGAAATCATGTGTGATCATTTCTGGTTTTCTCTCCGCTGATGGTTATGGATGTTTTGCAGAGGCCAAGTGCCTCAGAGATGAGGAGGTTCTCCAAACACTTCCTGTGGGAACCACAGCCAGCTTCTACTTCAGTGACCTAGGACCCCAACTCACATGGGGAACCGTGAGTTAACACACACACACACACACACACACACTAGCCAGTTATGTATCCAGTAATACATTATGTTGTTGATTAATGTGTAGTTTGTAGATTTATTTCCTCCTCCTGTTCGTAGTTGCAAATTTTTCATTTACCATCTGAAAGTGTACAATTTAGTGACCTCTACTGGTGAAGAGATAGACTGTAGTCTGTCCTCGATGTGATTTGTTAATGTATTTATTACTGATCTAACAGAAATGATTTCAGTCTTTCTTCCTTCTCCTCATTATCTATTTGTACAAATTTTGATTCTAACAACAAAGGACACATCATCAACCACTTAACACTTATTTGATATAGTATATATACTTATTATTTCTTCCTCATGCATCAGTGTATCCCTCCGCATTTGACACTCTGATCCTTTAAAACCAATCTCCTTCGTGCACGATATTTTCGCAAAGTGTAACGTTTGTCCTTTGCTACATTGGTACGTTTTGACCGCCAGTCATGAGTTTGTTGCAAAATGGTCTATGCTGAACATAATTTGTACTGAAAGGCTTTTAAAAAAATCCAGATTCACTCGGACGACCTTTTAAAATTCTGCCATTTCTCATTTAATCAGTAAGTCTGAAATATAAATATCACAGTGTCAGATCAAGGTGATTTAATCTAGGTCGTCTGCCTGTCCTCTGTCCGAGGACATTTAATCTCATGGCCTCATTACTCCCAAAGGTGTTTATCTCTCTGACCTCTCACTTGTCCATCACAGTGCCTCTTTATTCACCCTCACCCACCAACCTCTGTTTTCTCTGTCCTTCCGATCAACCCACGGGGCCGTTCCAGGGTTTAGATTAACACCAGAGCACACAGTGAAGTTCACCTGTAGCTATTTGAACTGAGGCCCTGATTGATATGTTAGTTTTAGAATCAGCTGATCACATCATCTTGAAAGGCATTTTTACAAACTTTAGACAGTTGGTTGCTGCCAAAGACTGAGAGTGATTACACTTCTTAGCCATGATGTTAAATTGATTGAACAGAACTCAGTGTTAGTGTAAGTGGTTGCTATAGGAGGAGTTAATGGTGGTTTTGTGATAAACGACTGTCTTGGTCACCAGGTGTTCCTGGCAGAGTGTGTGGGTCCGCTGCTCATCTATCTGATGTTCTACTTCCGTCTTCCCTTCATCTACGCTCCCAAATATGACTTCACCAGCAGCAAGCACTGGGTTGTACAGTGAGTGCCAGCTTTGCAGGTGTTGCTGCGAGTGACAAGCTGTCGTGAAGCGTGTTGTCACGGTCCAGGCCAAGTGAAGCGGACCGCTGTGTAATAATCCCTGTTGGGTCACATGATTTACGTATATCATGTCTAAGACCAGTCATGTGTGTCCTGGCACAGCTTGGCCTGCATATGTCATTCCTCCCACTACATCAAGAGAATCCTGGAGACATTGTTTGTCCATCGTATCTCCCATGGGACCATGCCACTCAGAAACATATTTAAGGTACTTGTGTTGATTGCTTTGACCTTTGCATGTGACAAACAGTCAGTCTGTGCTGTTATTATTCTCAGAAATCTTGACACCTTTTCCAGAACTGTGGCTATTACTGGTGCTCTGCAGCGTGGATGGCGTACTACATCAACCACCCCCTCTACACCACACCTTGTAAGTGTTGGACATCGCGATTCTCACATTAAGTCTGTAGTTTCACTTTGACCTGATCTAATTTTCTGTGGCGCGTCGGCAGTTTACGGACAGCAGCAGGTGAACACAGGACTTTACGTTTTCCTGGTAAGTGTGTCAGCATTTCTCTGGACTTAGTGACTGAAGCCTCCAACAACTAGTGGACTCCCATCCTCTGGTCTTTACTCCCACAGTTCTGTCAAGTTGGAAATTTCTCCATCCACATGGCTCTTCGTAATCTCAAACAACCAGGTGATGTCAAAATTCTGCATTTTATGTCAATGTTTTGACCACATTTTATCAATACAAATTTCTCAGTTTATTTAACAATTACAGCGTTCCCCCACATTTTCTTGTCGTCTCAGGTTCAAAAATGAAAAAGTTTCCGTACCCCACCAAAAATCCGTTCACATGGATTTTTTGGCTGGTTTCTTGTCCAAACTATACATATGAGGTGAGGAGCTATTTGTATCCTCATACATCATCCATTCAACACATTATTCACTCTGTAGTTTGTAGCATAACATGCAGCGTAAAAGACAATACTGCTGCCATCTCCTGGTTGCTCATTTTATAACTGCACTGTCTGTGTGTGTGTGTGTGTGTGTGTGTGTGTGTGAACAGCTGGGCTCCTGGATCGGCTTCACAGTGATGACCCAGTGTGTGCCTGTGGCCTTCTTCACTCTCGTTGCCTTCATCCAGATGACCGTGTGGGCCAAAGGCAAACACCGCAGCTACTTGAAGGAGTTCAGAGATTATCCCACCCTGCGCTCCTCCATACTCCCCTTCGTCCTTTAGAGCCCCGATGCCTGCTAGACAAAAATATAGTCGCTTTAAAAAAAAAAAAAAAAGTTCCACTTTCCAGGCTGCTGCACCCAGCGGGCTGCTGAGGAATGAAGGGTAGAGTGTCCGTCCTTCCTCTGAGTGTTGGGCGCCTTTGGAATTAAATATAACAAAGTCTTAAGGAGGGTGAACATGTTTTGGTAAATCCATCGTTTGATGTGAGTGTTGTTTCGTGTTATAATATTATTTTCGTGGCTTTTGGCAGCTGAGTCTGTAGGTTTTTCCACCGAGTTGGGAAATCGAGAGTCTAATCTATGTTGTCAGACTGGTGCTCAGCCTGGAGCTGACAGCTTTGTGGCCCAACGCAAGATTCTACTGATCCGACTGATTCAAGGGACACTTATGTGACGGTCGCTCTGTTAGACCTGGATTAGAAACTGTATGCTGATTCACAAATGGGCCTTCGATGGGAATGTCTCCTTTTTTTCTGTAGAAAATTAGAAAAACAGACAGACAGTACACACATGCAACTAATCAGGAGCCAAAACAAAAACACACTTCTATCTTTAACCAAATTGTGGGGAAGAAAATATGCAGGATCACGTTTCTCTGTCAAACAATCATCCGGGTGTAATGATCATTTCTGTGTATTTGTTATGGCTAATGGGGAAAAAATGGAAATATGCAAATGACCATAGGTTATTTGCACATAACCCAAAAACATGGGCAGTTTGCTGACATCCCGTCCTTCCCGGTTGTATGGGTTAGGGTTAGTGTAAGGGTTAGTGCTAGCTAACGCTAGCTAAGTAGTTTAGCCAGCTAATGTAGGTCGCTAAAATACCTAGCTAGCTAACAATCCGTTAGCTATCCGCACTAATGTAGGTAGCTGCTGTGACAATGTTGGTAACATTAGCTAGCTAGTGAGATGAAGTAGCTTTGCACATTACCCAAAAACACAGGTACTTTTATGAATGCTTGACTGTTCAAGTGTTGATTGAAAATAAACTAGTTGTGCGACGGTGCTTTTGTCTGGAGTTTTGCTGACATTAGCGGACTGAATGTGCGTGTCAGTCTCTGACCCGCTCGTCAGACAACTTTCTACCTGAAATGTTTATGAGGGGACAATAAACAAGATTTGAGAGGCGTGAGCTTTATTTGTGACTCTGGAAGAAGTTACAGATAAAAAGGGGAGGACATAAGTCTGACATGTAGACGACATTATATGGAATGTTACAGTTTCAAGTGGCTGGCTTATATCACAACACACGGGTGACAACAAAAACAGATTTGAATAGACACTACAGTGGTGTTTAAAACAACTTTGTCAGTATTATATTAATATCATATATATGTATTTAGCTTGTGGTCGAAAGAAAATTTTGTTTTCTTGGTCATTTTCTTCAGAGAATTAAACTTAAATTGGCCCAAGTCATTTCTAGATATGGTATCACAATAAAAACAGAACTATTTTGCCTTGCCAGCCGGTAGTGTTACATCATACTGGTTCTATCGACAGCTAATGGTGGAATGACAAATCCGATTATTTTGATGCTGTCGTGGGATTTAATTCATCAAATAAGAAAACAAAAACGACGGATTCGCTTTCTGTTTATGTTACGAGCCGTGACTGGACCAGCATGTGGGCGGATGAAGGGACTGAACTCTACAGACAACACTTGGGCCACAGTCACGTCTCCTCGGGTACGTCGTCCCATGGGGTGTCCGAGTGGTCGAGTCTCTGTCCCCTTCGCTGGCTGTATCATCCGTCATGTGGAAAGGTCACTGCTGCCGCGCTGGAGAACTCCACAGCGGCCCGTTCCCTTCACCGTGCAAATGTACGTGGATGAAATGAAAACAAAAACGACTAATGAGAGGTAGGATGAATGTCTTAGTTACTGGTCCGTCTCACAGTGAGAGATTATTCCACCGCAGCCTTTCCCCAGCCACGTGTCTTCTACATATAATATATATGAAGGTGAGCGGCGGGTTCCGGATGGGAAAGGACACTGCATGCACGTCTGGGCCGATGCAGCATAGTCTGTGGGTCATGTGGGGGCCACTGAGCAATCACCACCTCAGAGGTCTTCGTATTCCAGGAAGTGGGTCCTCTGCAGCACCTTTACATGACGCTCATAGATTTTTAGGGCGGGACCGAGTCGGATCGACAGACCGGTCAACACATCGCTGCGCTGCATCAGGAGGAGAGACTTTCCATCAATTTCCTGTTGGAGAGGAAATCGGAGTGATGAGTACATATTTCATTCATTCTTGGTTTAAGGTGTGTTCGAACACACTTTTGTCGTCATCTGGTGTTTTCATATTCCCAACAACCCAACATTACAGCTTCTAAACAGCCACTGGCTTGGTTTTGTGTGTAGGTGTATAACGCCCCCTGTGGCACTTTGTGGCGCTGCACTAACCTGCGTCCGAAACGCCACGGCCTGCTCTGGGAAGCCTGCAGCCGAGAAGTAACTGGCCACGTCCGCCACCGTCCACTGCAACAAGTTCTGACTCATCTTCTCCTTCTTCACAGAGCTGCGAGAGGAACACGGACGAAATCATCAGCGGGTTGAATGAGTTTGTGAGAAATGGACATCGACTCCCCTGAAATGTGAGTCAGAAAGTAAATACTGGTTAAAACACTGGATACTCACACATCGTCGCCTTTGTCACCATTCAGAAGACTGTCATCAGCCGCGAGGGACGACAGATCAACGCTCTTCTTCGATGCACCTGGGGACAGAACGAGAGCGATGCAAAGCTTCGTTAATGTTGTCGCCGAGCTTTTCAGCCACAATCCATCAGGGTTTGTATTTCTGCCTGGTGACTCCACATCATTCATAAACACACGATAATCCGATTTAGAACCATCACATTTGTACAATCCTGCATTACTATGCAAATTAACAGCCATGTTTGTTTGTTTTTTCTGCCCCTACTTTCCCAGTACAGTATGTTTTTCGATTAGGTTTTCTTCACGGTGCTGAACAGTGAAAGAGCTTCGGCATCATGCTTCTGTTGCAAAAGAAATACAGGGTTCAGGATTGTTGGGCCCTCGCACCACATCTCCTTCAAGGCTCGGTCGGACACGCAGTCCTGGGGCATTTTGATGCTGTTTGGGAGTCTGGTGTTTAGGGGGGGTCATATAGAACCACTTAGCCTATCGTAAAGGATAATTCGGTCATTTTTCAACCTGCTGCAGTGCCCGCCTGCAACGTCCAGCAACGCGTCGTCCGTGTGTAGCGGTCAATAATGCAGCAGTGTGGGCTTCAACATCAAAGGGCATTCACATGGGAACGCTTGTTCTATCAGGTGCTGTGCAATCAGAGCTTCATTGAATTCATGTACAAGTACCGTTTAATCAAAGGGTAGGTGTGCGTTACACGGGTTTAAGGCACGACTAAAACCGTTTAACGCACACCTACCCGTTGATTATCCCGCTTACGCCATGGTCATTTGCCAAAGAAACAGAAACGAGATGAATAATTTTGGTTTTCCTGTGTTACACCAGCCCTAACTCGCGTCAGGTGGTTCTTCACCCTCACATCGCTCCTTGAAACCATTTAACACACACCTACGCGCCGTATCCCACTCTGCAAAGTTCTTGTCCTCTCCAAACAAGTTGAAAGAAACGTTGAAATCCTTCATTTTGTTTGTTTTCGTCGCCCAATGCCCAGTTGTTGTTTCCGCTCACAGCTATTGAATGTTGCCAGTGTAACAGTTTGGGCTGCAGATGGATATTAGAAATGGGCCAAACTAGGTGCATTCAATGGTTTTAACGCAGACGCTGACAGCCAATCAGAGAAGAGTATTGACAATGACCATGGTCCAAGATGTCTGACATTAACAACCACATGGAATTAAGTTTGGGTGGTTTTGGCGTTCAGACATCCTTCTCAGCTGTGTGTCTGTTATGTGCGTGTAGAGATTGTTCCTGACTGCACATCACAACGCATGAAGTTAAAAACTGGACCCGGCGTGCTGATTCCCATGTTTACAGGCCGTCAACGATGCAGGTGAGCGCCGGCTTGGTGGAGCGTTCCAAAAATCTCCAGGAATGACGTAGAATCGTTCACATGAATGCATTTAGTACCAAGAAACTGACAAGTTTGGGCATTTGTGACCAGCAAAGCGCTTTCTGACCGACAGATAATCGATGTGGTGTGGAACTGACCGTTGTCTGGTGGCAAAGACAGTGTCTGTGGTCGTCCATCAGGTACGTCCTTGATCTGCTCCTGATGGGGAAAAGAAAGAAACAAAACGGGAAGTGACGCGAGCCGAGATGTGGAAGGTAAATGTTTGTCACATCCGACAGGAAGACGGGCCGGTCACCAGTTGAGCTGCGTTGTCTGGTACCATCTGGTCGGAGAGCGGGCCGCCGTCCTCCACCTTGCCTTCATCTTCTTTCTTCACATTGTTTTTTAAAGCACTTGGGCTGCTGCTGTCGGAGTGGATTGCTGGTTTCATGGCTCCTGCTGACAGACAGAATCCCCGTTGTCCTCACATGACAAACACACGTCACTCCACCCACAGCTGAATCGTCTCAGGTGTGTTTTTGTCCTGCTGCCTTATTTCTACCAGCAGGAGCACATTTTCTAAAACGTCTAAAACGTTCTACAACGTCCTGCGTTGTGTTTCTACCAACTCTGTCCGAGTCACTCTACTGTCAATAGAGTGCTCCATGATATGTGCGTATTAGAGTGTGTCTAGCAGTGTGAGTACCTTTGTCTCTCTGCATTCCTGGGTGCTGGCGCTCCACTGGGCAGGCAGCAGAACCATAAGCCCAGTCATTGTGTGCGAGGGCCCTGGGGCTGGAAGGGGGCAAGGAGCTGGGCCTTGCATCAGCCCTTTGGATAGAGACACAGTCCAGAACCACGCCAGGGAGGCAGCCGGGCCCGGGGCCAGGCCGGGTGCCAGAGGGAGAGCAGGGGGCCGACGCGGCTCGCTCAGAGGCACAGTGTACAGTGGGGTCTTCGTATCTGCGGCCAGGGGAGGGGCCGTCCTGGCCGTCCCGGCTCTCGTCAGCCCCCTCCTCATCGGCGTTGCTGTCTGTGTCCATGGCCATGGAGGTGTCGGCCTGAACAAGAGCATAGGTGCAACGTAAGATCCCGCTCCTGCACTTCACATGAACTGCTCCCTGTGCAGTCGTCACCTCCTCGCCGACTACAGGCGTGTGGTAGTGACAACAGTCTCCGTCTAGTGACGTGACGCACACCGAGCAAGGTCTTACTGGCAATGACTGGAGTTACTCCTGGGTGAACTTAGCAAACGGACTGGGCTGTATTAAAACATCAATTGTAGAATGCTACATAGCATGTTAGCTAGGAATCCGATTGAATACTTACTACTCTTTCGGGGGGGGGGGTGTAACACAAAAGATGATGGTGCCATCTGAGAATTTTTGCCCAGAGCCCCAACAGCCCCTTGAGACGCCCCTGTTACTTCGATGTTTTCACAATGACAACATTACATGTTATTTTCCACAAAGGTGGGTGACTGGGTGTGTGCAGTCCTACAAAAAAAAAAAACAAAAACACACACCAGGCATGTTTGACAATCAGCTTCAGACTAAACCAGACGAAAACCCCGATCAGCCATCGTCATCTCAAACAGCCGGTGTGTGTGTGTGTGTGTGTGTGTGTGTGTGTGTCACGTGAAAACACGCTCGGGCTGATGTCGCAGTGTGTCCGCCGTGGCCGTGTACCGCTGTAAACCGCCTCTGTCCGTTTCCGCGGCGCAGCGGCGGCGTTCAGCCCCGCACGAGCACCGAGCTCTCCCGACGCGGCGTGTCCGCGGGGACTAGTTTCAGCATTAGCACTCGTGCCTTTTGTTTGGTGGAGGGGTGGAGGGGGTGTGGGGTGTGGGGTAGGGGGAGGGAGTGGGGAGCGCTGTACGTCGACTGCGCCCTGGGTGGAAAAAAAAGAGTGAGACTGCGAGTGAGACTGCGTGTGAGACTGCGAGTGAGACTGCGTGTGAGACTGCGTGTCCAAAGAAGCGGCGGCGGCGGCGGCGGCGGCAGTCGCGCGCTGGAGAGCCCGCCCCGCTCCGCCGCTCCAGCAGCTTTCACCCCCATTGCGCTTCATTTCACCAACTTTCGCACACACACACACACACACATACACAAAACAAAAACAAACAACAACAAAGGACCCCCCC
>CAAKHB010004243.1:31620-43928 GCA_901007665.1 Aeoliscus strigatus
GGTTGAACCGCCGCTCCCCGTCTGCGGCAGTTTTGGGTGCACTTGTAAATCACTCCCCTCACCACTCCCCGTGAAGAAAGACGGAGAGAATGAGAGAACGAGAGAAAAAAAAAAGACGTTTTCGCCAGAACCACACGCCGCCCGGACACCGGTTCGTCTCCACCTGTTCGTGTGTTCGGACGACGTGATGGGGGACGCGAGCCGGTTCAGACGCGTCCTCGCGTCAACCGACACATACCTCCAGGTCGTCCTCGTCCTGGTCCACGGGACCGAACGCGCTGTCCCCGTTGCTCAAGTCAGAATGACTGGCTTCCTCCACCGCGCTCCTTCTCGCGACCGCCGTTAACGTTCCATCGTCTTTTTTTCTGCTCCTCCGCTGCACCTTGGCGGCGTTCCGGTACGAAATAGAGCCCTTGTAGTTAACTTTGAGCACGGTCTGTTCCTGGATTAGTTTCTCCAGTTCTGCGCACGTTTGGTCGGGCTCGGACCCGTGTCGTCTCCGGACCATTCGGCAGATCCTCTCCAGGTCCGGCCGGGCTTTCCGCGACCGCAGCGAGTCGATAGTGTCCAGGATCCACTCGCGGTACTTGGACTCGGACATCCTTTGCCCGCTCGTCTTTTCCTCACCTTTAATGCGTCAAGCTCGTGGGCTACACACGGTATTTTCGTGAGCCGCGGTCCGAGCCCAAGTGAGAAGCGGAAACCTCGCTGTACGCCTGCCTGCGTTTGCGTGTGCGCTTAAGGTGGACCGACTGGGTTACCGCGAAAAGTTTCACTCGAGGTGGTTTTTTTAAGGTGGACTCGGCAGTCCTGCCCGTGAACGAGCGCGCGTTCTCGGCACCATGTGCGTTTGGGGTAAGGGGGAGTTGCGAAGCACCGACAACTATTGATTAACTTTGACGAACCTGAGTTTTAGAGCGCATTTTAGTCGGTGTGGGTCCCAAGATCCCACTGGGGAGCCGGGGGGCGGGGCTATACATGTTGGCCTCCTTTTCCCTCTCACGTCAACAATGAATATTTAAGGAGACAAAAAAGGCTGCGGTGTTGACATGGAAGAGTCCGCAAAATATCCGTTCATGGGGTATATACAATGTCATCTTTGACAAAAATTAGAATTGGCAGAGATCAATCACGCCCCCACTTCTGATTTCATGTAATTCCCAAAGGCGTTCCAGTGTATCGTTCACCTCATTTGTAGTCCAATGTCTCAACTGTTCAATCAGTGTTAACGCTGATAAAGAATTATTGACTGATAGCTTCATTTTTCAAGGTGCTTTATTTTGTGTAAATTACTTTTCCCCTTCACCTGAAATCCCTCTTGACTCCCATGGTCACAAATGATGGGAGACAGCTTTCATCACCAAAGGAATACAGTGATTCCATGAGGATGAAGATGCATCTGTAGAGACAGGATTCTGTGTCAGGATGAGCACCAAAGTGCCCCTTGTACTTGTACTTGTGTGTGTGTGTGTGTGTGTTCAAATATTCACACTGACACGACCGTGCATTAGGACCAGTCAGCGTGTCTCTTTCTCTCACACAAAACTGGATTTCACCAGCGTCACATGATGTCAGACGAAATGAGATCGTACTCACACGTTAGTCTTAACAAGTAAAACTTTATTGGAATGATACATTTTGCAAAATATTAATTTATGTATATATATCTTTTTTTTTAACATACTCATTGTGTTCTAAGGGTATCTGTCAAGTTCTCCAGAGGGTAAGATAGTTAAGACTGTAAAGGCAAGGATATACAGTATTGTTTCCCAAAAGGTACAATAGACTACACAATCACTGTACCCAGGTCAATGAGGAAAAGATTACTGCTCTGCTTTACTTTCATTTCATCTTTTTTCCTTTTTTCTTTTTTGGAAAATACAATTAGAAAATATCAACGCAAAACATCTCAGATGTAAAAAGTGTTATGTTTGAATGTGGACAAATAGAAGGCAAACACGAGAGAGAAAAAAAAAACCCAAAATGAGCAGAGAGCAGTTATTAGTGTTTAAGCCGAAAAACAATGAAAGACAGCGGCCGTCGTGGGGGGAGGCAAAAGAAAAAATACAACCATCGTAATGGCCCCGGTGTCGGAGGAGGATCAAGTGGCGTCGCCTTCTTCTACCCACCAACACTGGTCAGAAGAGAACGATATGACATGTGCTCTACTCGAAGCAGCACACTGCCTTGAACATTTTGGGGAAAGAAAATTAGCTCCACTTTGTTACACAAGAGATTTGAGAGTGTGTCGGATGAGCTTTGTTCAATATGCTGCTTTAACAAATCCAAAAGGTCAAAGAGCACGGACCGCGCGCTGCGGAAACAACACGTTCTCCACGTCTCACGTCTACGGGGCGTCTTGCCATTGGGTCGCTTTGCCACATGCGAGGAAAACCAAGCTCACCAGACCAACACGTAGAATAAAAAATACACATCATATTTCCAAAGAGCATTGAAACATCTCCATCAGATAACTCAAGACATTCAAAAAGGTTTCCAGCGTTTGATGTCAACTACATTTAGAGACTGTCAAAGTATTAACTCGCCGACTGAAATCATCTCGTCGAAAAACATTCCTTCAAAATGTCGCGTTACAAGACTATGTGATGCACGTCAAACGGGTTACAAACGTTTCAGTGAGGTGGACCAAGTCCAGCACCTGGAGGACCAGTGGGAGGGGTCTAAGCATACATCCTTCATGACGCCAAAACAATACCTTCAGTCAATAAACCAGCGACGAGATTTGGTCTGCGATTGTCTTGCATCCAAAGAAATACACTTGGCAAGAAAGGGGACAGCGAGAGCTGTTGAACTTGGTACACTGAAAGCTGGAAAACAGAAGAAACACCGTCTGAACGGTCCCAAAAAGGTGGTAGGACCGTAAATCCAGTGGAAGGTGAGTCATGGAAGGGTATTTACAGGTGGAAGGGGACAGAGGAAAAACAAGGTGAGAAGCACACGGCCAGTGACATTTACCTGCAAAATGTTGCCCCACAACAAAACCCCCCCAAAGGAATTTCTCCCATATTCTTACTCGGTTCAATCTTCACTTCAATAAAGCGGCTGAGGGTCCGTTTCCGTAGTGAAGCATGTCGCCCGCAAACTTCTGCAGCCTCAGCACAAATAGAGCAGAGTGCTCGGCCATCTTTTGTGTGGTTTTGTACAAAAATAACATGCACATTTTCAAACATTTTGCTACTTTTTTTTTTTGCGTATTAAAATCCACCACTGTTGAGTTTACATACAGAAAACCTTGTGATGTTTTCAGTTTGCAAAAACATAATTAACAGAATTTATAGTTGTATATGAAACCTTGAATTCAGTTGCAGCTATGAGACAATGCTGAAATAGGTGGATATTTCATGTCATATATATCATATATACATATATATGTATATATACACATATATGTGTGTGTATGTGTGTGTGTGTGTGTGTCCTAGGAATTAAACAATCAGGAGTGTGAACACAATGTTTGTTGCTGCTAAATCACAGCTTTTCAACCAACCTTGAGCACTAAGTAACACACAAGCACAGAGATGGACATAAAAAAGAGGACAAAATGATCAATAGATTCTTAAAACGCTCTAATAAATTCAGCTAAGAGAAAGACAGACTTAAATGCAGACCTTGTGTTTACATGTCTCCAAGGTCCCCGAACATGAGTGACACCCAGATGAAGTTGACTGATGGACCACAAGGGGTCACCCTTGCTGCCCCTCCAGGCAGTGGGTGCATCATCTACCCAACAATCGTGCCACACCCAAGGGGGCAAAGGCAGGTGCAGAGTTTCAAGCTTTCTACCAAAACAGGCGTGAGGGCCGATGCCACCGTCGCCGCAGCTCTTTTCCAAGCAGTTGGCATGTGATAGGCACATCTGTTGGACTTGGTATTGCTTGGACAGATTCAGGGTGGAGAGACTGGGGGAGGGCGCGGTGTGTGTGTGTGTGTGTGTGTGTGTGTGTGAGAGACAAGAGCCTAGCAGATTCAGTACCTGAACAGAAAACCAAACGCCTCAACCTGCAAAGACCACAAACCTGTTCTCCTCCAGAGGGATAAATAAAATGAATGGGTAACAGCTGAGAAACTACTAGAAAAGGCAACACTGCTGGTTCTGTTGGATCCGTCCTCGCCTTGCCTACCGTTCCGTTGGGGGGGTGGGGGGTGGGGGTACAATGTTGTCATTACAAATAAGCTAGTGAGCTGTCCACCCGAGTGCTTCCTTTCTTCAGACCCCCTTTGCTAAATCTGTGTCTTGCCGCTACTCGTAGTTGGAATCTAGAACTCAGCAAACTCCTTAGCACACTTCTCAGTGAAGGAGACTCTGATTTCCTCTTCCTCGTAGTCGTCAAAGTTGCTTGTGTCGCCGGGGCCTTTGCACTTAGGGATAAAGGGAGCCTCCACCTGCAACGCACAGGGTACACCAACTGTCAGTCAGTCCGACTGTCAGTCACAAGCAGTTTGAAAAGGAGTGAAATGAAAGGAAATGAAGACCACCTCCCACGTAGTCTCTGTCTGCCGTTTTAATGAATGTGCTGATTTTCGACCCCGACTGAGGTGCTGCATCGTCTGAACCCCACTGGGTTGTGACCAAAACACACACGCCCCAAGAAATTCACTTTGTATGACGTGCGTGCATACGACGACAGCGCACATGTCCGGTTGTTTATTTGGGAAACACTTGATGCTGATTTGACAACTGCCACGTGAGCAGACTACTAGCTGGTTCTGTTGACTGATTCAGTGTGGGAGCATCCTATTTACTGAGACACATTGGTTCCAGGTATTAGTCAAGCCCTCAGACTCGTGGCCTTTCAAATATGTTGCATCAAGACATTCTGCTGACTTCAGTCGTGCCACATGGAGCGGGGATTCTCGTTTTGTGCTGCTCACCTTCCTCTGGTAGATGGCGATCCAATCAGTGGTGGCAAACCACTTGTGGCCCTTGATATCATTGACGCCATTCCTGAGGTTACCGAAGCGCTTGGTCAGGTCCACCTGCAGCAGATTTCTCAACAGATCCTTGAGGTCTGAGCTGAAGTGAGAGGGAAAGCGAACCTGCAACGACAGTCAGAGCAGAGAACGTCGTGTCCTGAGGTACCAGCTGGGACATGAGACGGTCCGGCAGACATTACAACAATTCAATGGGAGTTTTTTGTGCTTTGAGCCGTCCAAAGGCCATCACCTGCTCTTTTCACCAATGGGGAGAACCACATTTGATTGATACTGGTATTTCCTCTGATTGTAGTTGGTGCCTTTAGCGTAGAGGAAGTGTACTTCACTAGTATCTGTGATCATATTTTAGAGGGAGGCCTTTTCATTTGGGATCTGCTCTCAAACACAATGATCATTATGTGTCAAGTTTGACCATATCATCTTGTCATCGATGCTGTGGAAATACCAAGATGTTCAAGATCCACTTCAAATACTGTATGTGTTCAGCTCTTCAAATGACTCACGTAACTACCTCATTGATGCGATCACACCAGACTCCTTCACATGAATGAACGAGGGACCTTCAGAGTAATACAAATGGAAAAGGGACATTTAGCTACTCCGCTGTGAACGTACCTTCCCTGATACAATCTTCTCATAAATTTGGATCGGCTGGTCTGCAAAGAACGGGGGATAACCGGCGGCCATCTCATATATCAGCACTCCGAGAGCCCACCAATCCACGGCTTTATTGTAACCCTGGAAACAGGCAGGAAATAAAGGCGGGTCAGATATTTCCTCCAATGGAGCTGGAGTGTGTGCCAGACAAGGAACACACTCCCTCCCTGATTGTCAAACGTCCTCGGACCTACTGCGCAGCGCTGCTCATCACTTACCTTACTCAGGATGATCTCTGGTGCGAGGTACTCCGGGGTCCCACAGAGGGTCCAGGTTCGCCCCTTCACCCTTTTCGCAAATCCAAAATCTGTAACCTGAGGAGGAGCAACACATCCCAAGCGTGGTCAGAGCAGAGTGTTGTGACGATGACGATGACGATGACGATGATGATGACAGCTGCGTGAGGCCGACACGCCGTCTCTACCTGGATGTAACCTTGATGGTCAATGAGCAGGTTCTCGGGCTTCAGGTCTCTGTAGATGAGATCCAGCGAGTGAAGGTACTCGAAGGTCAATACAATCTGTGCTGCGTAGAAGCGGGCGTGTGGTTCACTGCAACACAGGGCGGCACATGTTTACATGTTGGCAGTCAACCAGTGGGCAGCTGAAACATTTAGTTGACCCAGCGTTTACTTACCTGAATCTACCGATTCTCCTCAAGTGCGAGAACATTTCGCCACCAGGCACATACTCCATGATCATATACAGATTACTGTTGTCCTACGGGGAGACGAGCAAGGTCTCAGGCACACATCGATCAGAGCGAATGTCCAATAACACCTCTCAGCACATACCTTAAAAGAATGCTCCAGTCGCACAAGAAAGGGAAAGCTAACAGCCTGCAAGATACGTTTCTCGTTCAGTGTGTGTTCTATTTGCTTCAGTTTCACCACCTGGGAAATGTCAGGATAGAGGTTATTCAAGGAGTCAGGAACATGAGTAAAATACAACACGATCACCATCGGTCTAGGATGATCATGTCTCAGAGCACTGTACCTTCTGTTTGTCAAGTATTTTCATAGCAAAATGCTGCCCCGACTCTTTGTGTTTAACCAGCATGACTCTGCCAAACGAACCAGTGCCTAAGGTCTTCAAACGCTCAAAGTGGTCCAATGCCGCAGTTTGCTGAGGGATACAAGAGGATACCAGTGAGAGGAGAAACGCTTGCCAGCAACATACCACAAAAAGGCCCAGTTGACCAGCTTTGAGCCCAGCAGAGGGCGCACTGCACCTCAAATAAATAAAAAGGAATAGAGTGATTTGGGGCGGGACTGTTTCCAACAAAGTGTCAGACTAGAGCAGCATGAGAATACAATGGTTCATTCTTTTTGAGATTGAATAACGTTAATTACACTGAAACGTCTGCATGCACAAAAATTTAAAACAATGCTTGCAGAATAACTCACACAGAAAAAAATACTAAATAATAATAAAAAAAAGAATCAAAAGACAGACTTAAACTGTGTATTGTTTACCTGTGCGGGATTCTCCCATTTCTTCAAGAAATCTTCTTTGGCTTTGGCAAGGAACTCCTTCACTGTTGATGAACAACGTACAGATACATTAGAGACAGTTTATAGTAGGAAAACAACACACCATGAAACAGAGAGTCAAGACAGTTCTACGGAGTCAGCTTGATGTTCACCACGTGTCGACGTCAACATGAATGAGTTCAAGCTAGAGATGATCCAAAGCCATCCTTCAAGGTTACTAGTTCCCTTCGTATGCATTCACATTATGATCGGCGGCGGCAAGAAGCCAGATTACCAGCCAATTTATTATTAAGAGAGGAAATCATCTATAAACAGAAGTCCTCCATGGCCGACTGGAACAACAGTATGAAATGTATGGAACTATTCCAGACATGACACTGTTCTAACGTCTTCACGTCAAGATGGAGGCCACCAGTCTGAACACATCAAAAAATCTGCTGGACTTAACTTCAAACCAGGGAGGATATAAGGTGGGACAACTGCACTCATGAACTGGAAATGATATATTCAGAGAGAGACGGACATTGACCTTTGTCAAAAACAACCACTGGTGTGTTAGCGCCTGCTGTGCCTCTCAGGCGTGTATGGAATATGACAGCATCTGTGTCAGTCCAACAACCCCTTTTACATATCCATTGATTCACCACACACACACACACACACACAGACACAGACACACACAGACACAGACACACACAGACACAGACACACACAGACACAGACACACACTCCATCTCTGTGCATGTCAAGGTGTGATGATGGCACAATATTCTCGCCTTGAACAGCTTGTGGAAAAGGAGCTAATAATAGGCGGGTGTACGGGTGCAGTTTAGCCTTTTTACAAACCCACACCTGCTTCTGGCTGATGACACGGACACACACACACGAGCACATCGCTGCGACCATTCAGAACAAACAGTGCCGATTGTGACAAAGTGACAAACACACGGTCATATTAGTTCCCTTTTCTTCCCTTTTCTCTATAGGGTCACTAACAGCGTGCTGTGGGAACATGGAGATAACCAGTCCTTCCTCATTCCTACTCTCTGTGTGCTGGTTTTGGAGTTACGAGTTGACAAGATGCACTGGTAGTAAGAGCCTGGTCACCAGAATGTAGAAGTGTAACAGTTCATTAATGTCCCAAATCACAACAATTAATGCAAATCAGCTCCAAAGGAAAAATTCACATACGTAGGAATGTGCTTACTTATTCATAAACCAATGTAAAACAAATGTAACCTTTCAGGATATTGTGTAAGATTAATCAATGCATAACAAGAGCCTGCAGCACAGTAAATAGTCAGTCAGCTGATAGCCAACATCTCTGCTGGTTTGGAGGTGACGCGTCCAGAGGAGAAAGGTTAGCAAAGATTAACAGTACTTAGAAATTGTACACAAGTAGCGACTGTGTTTGTTTATTAACAACATACACAAATCACACGTGCACACGTACGCACAGCTTCACTGTGATTTGGCTGATGTGATTTCCTCACAACAGACAGACTCACAGTTCCGACAATGGGATGGGAGAAAGCCAGCTGACAATGACCAGCCCAGGGTCCTTCTGCTCCCACACTGAGGACTGGGAACAGACTGGTCACCCTGGGAGGAAACCTTTCCCAGGGAAGTTGCTCAACTGCTTCTTCCCAGTGGAAAAAGCCACCAACTGAGCAATTCCTGCCAAAACGCAGGAGCACTGAGAACATAGATGTGGATGTGGGTGCAGAACTCGCCAAATGTTCTCAGGGACTTTTCGTGATCTTTACAGTTTTTGTTCAGTTTCTTCTTTAATGGAGCTGGAAAGACCAACTTCTTACCATCTGGGATGATTATGGGGACATCGGCTGCTGCAGCATCTGCTGAGCGCGACCCTGATTCACTCGAGCGCGAGGATGACTCCCTCTTGCCTGCGTGCCTTCTGGAGCTCTTCCTGTCACACATGAGCCCTGTAAAGTCTCCCTGGTTCTTCTTCCTTCAACTCTTCCTCACAGCCACTGACTCATGACCCAACCTCCTCCTGACAGCAGCTCCATTCATCCACACAAAAACAGTCAAGTGTCCTTGCCGGTAGGGTGTCTACAGTCTGTCCTGTGACTGTCGAGGACTGAGTTTAGGAAGTTGCATTCGCGTCCAGTGAAAAGCCAAACTCCACAAAGCGCAGCACTGCTCCCGTTCCTCTTACACAGATCAATTGGACCCTTGCTTGGTTTGTATCAATATTTATTCTGTACACAAAGTACTCACTGCCTTTCCCTCTCATGTCAAACACACACACATGTACAGAGAGGATTCATATTGATCTAAAAGGGGCATAATCAGCGAGGGGTGGGGCATAAAACACTAGCTGGTATTTTTATCCAACCCAGAGAGGAGGTTCTACGGAAAACTGGGCCTAAAAGAAGACCCGAGAGATGAACGAGCCACATGCAGATGACACTTTCCCTACTTAGCAGAACCAATGGGATGTCACATCTGGGCTGAAAAACTTTCAGAGTTGATCTGGGTGTTTTCAGAAGCATAAAAGTGTCTCTCTCATGAGACACAAGCAAAAGTTGGTGTCCGTTTTTCTTCCTCCCCACAGAGACTTTGTGTAGTGCCAGTGCACCAATTGATCCTCCAAAAATCAATCCTGTATCTCTCCCCTGGGCCTCACTGGCCCACTCTGACGCAAGAACAGGGGGGTTATACTAGGGCGAGCTGACCGATATTTAACGGCGAAGCCCGCCAAATCAGGTCCCGGTCTACATCAGACCTTGTTCAGACAGCATATGGCCCCATGACTGAGGTGCAGGAGAAACCAGTCAGAGAGAAAACACAGCGTGTTGACTTGGAGTGTTTGCAGGGGCACAAGGTGAGAAAAGCTCTGACAGCTGACATACGGGGTGATTCCAACCAAAACAACAACGAGAGGAGGGAGGGTTCATCAGAATCATTGGACTTGAGGTGATCAGTCCACTTAGACTGTAAAATTCAAAGGTCTATGGTGATGGGAAACAGTAGTCACTGTGCAGAGGAAGAGGCAAGGTCACTACCTCATTTTTATAGCACCTTGGCACTGGCAGATAGTTACACATAAGTGATAAGGTCATTAAAAACAACACACAAGACATAAAACGTGAAAATGAATGTACATGTACAATATGGATTTAAAAGCTGCTCTAATTAACACAGTTAAATACAGGCTAGCACAAATACTGATCAAAATAAAATGAACTGATAGTGTTACTGTTGTGATAACAACTAATAGAGAGTGGGAAAATGTAAGTAATGCAAGAGGAAACAAAAGATAACAACAAATGGAGTGAATTAATCAAAAGGCAAGTTGAAGCCTTTATGTTAAAAGATCCTCAACACCCCCCCCGCCCCCAACTCAATGCATGAAACCTTAACACGTTAATTCTGTACTTTGGAGCAACTAGCAAACTCATGCCAGCCCTGGGGGCTGTACTGGCTCATCCACTGGAAGCATGTGAGACACAGAAGCTGGATCAGTTGACAGACAACCATCTAAGTCTCATCTCACCTTCTGGTCAGCACAGAGAACAACTGCTGGTTCACAACTGTCACTGGGAACAGTGTTCGACGTGAAGTCTGTGTCAGTCAGACAGACTTTTCATATGCCACTGTGAGAACACAATCGGCCAGTTCAAAGTGTAGAGTCTGTGACCTGCACATGAGCAGAACACTGCAGCCTACTTGTTCAAAAGGAAAAAAACTGGAAATGTTTGTGAGGGGATACGTTGTGAGTGTAAACATGTGTTTGGATTGTTAACAGAGCACCTTTAAATTATTGAGCAACCCAGGGGCAGAGGGGCAACTTGTCAAGTTGTTCAAATGGATGGTGACATTACAGCTATTAGTTCCTGTTCGCATGTATACAGACTGTATCATTACACTGTCCTGTCGTTAGACACGGAGATGTTCATCTTTCTGCCATTTCAGTGGAAGGAGGTGACAAGCTACTCAGCGACACACATGTAGCACGGTTAAAACTGGTGACGTGCTGAAAGGAGCTTGAGAGAAAGTCCGGTCTGAAGACAACATCAGGTCAGCATGGATTTAGCCCTTTCCCATAATATGTGCAAATCAGAACAACCTTTGGTCTGTTTGATTCTGGTTGGTTGCTATCACGATCCACAAATAAGACTGCTACTTCACTCCACCAAGACACAGGATGCACATAAACATTGCTAGCAGATGTGCCCATTCTGTTCTTCTCTATTGGCAGATAGCACGGTCCAATTTGGTCTATAAACTTAAAGAATGTGAGTAACCGGAGTTAACCAACATTCTCTCTCTCTCTCTCCCGCTCTCTCCTGAAATGCTAGTTATGTGCATTCTAACTTTCATTCATCCTCTCATCAATGCCAGGTCAAGAAAACATCCACACTTGGTCAGAGAAGCATGTGAGAAGATTCACCTGAGTTGTGTAGAAGGGTCTAAGTATCTCATAACAAAGCTTTAGAGAGAATCCAAGGGAAACTACAGTTCTTCCGTCTCTGGATTGCTCACAGGTTGAATGTTTTAACTGTTTAGAGCTGCAGGCTTATCTGGGAGCAAATGATCAGCAAGTCCAGTGGTCATGATCACAGGCTTCAAACCAAGCCCCTTTAACTGGAGACAGGAAGTGATATGTATTCAAACACACAAACTGCCTCTGATCGACGAACTACAGGGCAGTGCAGGGCAGGGCATGAACTCTGAAGATATTTATAGATGGAGTTGCACTTTGACAAGGTGCCACTTCATTACACTGCCAATGAACCACATGATTCAATCGAAAACTAACTTATGTCATAACTGAACTGAACGAGAGAACGATCGCTCAGATGATTAGTGTGATAAACACCTGAGAAGATTTCCAAGCAAACACACATACATCTACAAACGGAGAAGTTAGCCCCACACCATCATGGAACTCAGACTTTCTGGCGACACACCGCTTCCTTTAAGCTTGGAATGTAAAATATCATGGATGGTAAAATATGAAGACAAACCTGGTGTATTTAACAGCTCATGATACCGTGAAAAAAGGTCTAATACAGACAACAACAGGGAATATCAGGCTCTAAGACAAACAGCCCAGCAATAAACAATTGGGTGCTGTGTGTGTCTGATCATCTAGACACACACACACACACACACACACACACACACACACACACACACACACACACACACACACACACACACACACACACAC
>CAAKHB010004243.1:43948-59264 GCA_901007665.1 Aeoliscus strigatus
TGCAGGTAGTAAGTCCATACACAACTGTAAAATATATCAGTCAAAGTAAAACGCTTAGTCCAGAGAGATCTGATTGTTGTTCAACAATAGGACACAAAATAAAAGGGAAAAAAAAGCTTCAATGTTAAAAACATAAGCCTAGCTTAGGACTTATTAATCTTACGGTACGTAGCACAGGCCACAGCTCCACCCCTAAGCCATGCTCCTGTTCAGATCCAAAATGAAAACTCACACCAGCCGCCAGCCTCTAGCGCCTCCTGTAGTTGATCACTTGTGCCTTGTGCAGGGCCAGTGTCCATCTGACAGGGCCCGCCGCGTTGAAACAGCCTCCCTGCCAGCTTGTGAATAACAGACATCACACAAGGAGGGGGCAAGCCAGCAGAAAAAACAAAAAATTCAAAAAAAAAAAAAACAGAGGCAAACTTTCAAAACGCACTTCGTCTAGAATTTGAAGCGAGTGAGAAGGTTAATGTTGGATTAAAAGCACGTCTGAGGCCATACGTTTCAGCCATCCTGTGTTATGCTTTTTGTTCAGCAACTGCGCAGTGCTCTAGCTGCTCCTCCACTTCCTGTTCAAGTTGATTGTCCGTCCGCCCTGCTTCTTCCTGTGGGCCAGGGCTCATTTTGATATACTGCTGCTGCTGCTCTGTACTGGCCTGGAACCTTCATGGAAAACACATCTTGCACTGATATCATGCTGCCCTTAATCTATACTTATTACTGTGTAGAACAGCTTCTCATTTAACAACCTCCAAAATTCCATAAAATCCCATTACATTTAGACAAAAAAAAAAGTGTCATAACACCTGAAGGTCACAGCGAGCCACGTAATATGGGGTTACAAGGGACGGGTTAATGTTACAGCTGCACTGGACACCATTTCTCACACCTACACTCAACCAGCAACAAGGAGCTGATGCTCATTTCACAGATACCTGCTCAGACTTAACACACTTGAGTGTTATTTATGGTGTTATGGCTAAAAACACAACGCTACGTCCCTCCCCAAGGCCAGTGAAAAAGAGAAAACAAACGTAAGGGTAACAAACAAAGAACATTTAGTTAACCCTTGATGCTCAATTACTTCTTCAGGCTTATACCAAATGCCTTTCCATCAAATATTAAGTTGCATGGAGCACACAATATTATGGCTGGAAGGGCAACATCTCTTTTGCTCCATCTCTCTCACACACACACACACATTGTAAGAGAGAGAGGTGTCCTTGTTCTAAAAGCTAAATGATGCTCATCACATGATGTTCAAGAGACTCTTCCAACTCCAACTTTCTGCCTGGAGAAGATCACCCTGCTGCTAGCATCATATGACCATGTCCTGGTGGCTTTTCTTTCACTCGTAACAACCAAGTCACTCTGCTCACTTACAGTGACTGCAGGTCCACACTGCCTTTAAATTCACCTCATCATACACAAAACACACCATGTAATATTTCCAATTCCAGTGACAGCATGTATTTGTGTCCACATTGTTATTGAGGGATAACGTCACCTATAAATAATAAAGTAACCCAACACCAAAATAATGACATGTTATTGTAACATGGGGGCATCTTGGTACACTCTCCAAGTTTGAAGATACATTGTTGATTTTCACTGCCAATAACGACAGAAGATACGTGGCTTTGTCTGGAACATCCGACAGGGCATAAGTTACTTACCACTCTCCATCTCATTGCCCTTCTTTGCGGTGGGCGTGTTGCCCATGATGGCAGCCTGATGCTGAGTTCTTCGGATCGGAGCGAATTTCCTTTACAAATCGCTGAAGGATGCTTTGTTACACCACAAACGCCGTTTCTGGGCTCGATGCAGCTGTCACTTAGGTACTAGCTAACAGCGATCATTATTGACTTGCAATTGCAAATGTATTCCCGTTGGTTCTTCTTTTGTTTAGTTAGGAAAACTCCAGCCCAGTGAGTCTATCCAAATACGGCTAACACTACAGTGTGTGTTTGTGTGTGGGGTGGGGGGGTGGCTATGCCAGCAAGCTTGCTAATTCTACCAGAAATGGCCAAGTGGGTGTTAGCTTGGTGGTGTTAGCCCGTCAACAATCAAATGAGCACAGGCAGATTAAGAAGTAGTTCGACTTCCCGTGATCTTCAGGGATGTCTTGACTTGTTCCGAACCCAGTCCACAGCCTTAAAATACTGAATACCGTCTTCCGGTCCGCCTAGCTTATATGCTAGCGTTAGCTGTTAGCGTCCCTCGTAGTCGTACACTGAACTAACCAGGTGCTAACGTTATGTGTGGGCAGGCCTTTTCCGTTGAGAACTGGAAAAGTAAAGTCCAGGTTATTCGTTTGGTCCGCTGCTTGTTTCATACGAATATATCTCCAGTCGCTGCAAAGCCAGGTGTCAAGTGCAACGGTTTCCTTGGACCAAGCATCTGACAGCCGAATCCTGAGATCAGCAGACCCTTTCCATTAATCTTCAGACCGCAAGGGAAACTCCAGTCGTCCATCCAATAGGTCCCGCCCCCGGATAGCTCTGATTGGATGAATGAGAAGTTCTTTCCGTGACAGACGTTACAGATCACGTGCTGGTTGGTTAAGCATTCATACACGCAATTATTGCCTTGACGCCATTGGGCAGGCTATCGGCTTCAGCCCGCCTCGTAGACATGCTAATGACCAATACGCACTAGCACTGTAACGCTGTTGTTTTGCACGTTTTGTGAAAATATGCTTTTTGTTTTATAGCACAGGAATCGCATATAACCCAAATCAAGACCTACGATCTCACATCATCCTTTAAGCAGTGCCGTTTTTTCCAAAGACGATTGTGTAGTCTAACCACCCTTTGCCCGACTGATCTGTGATTGGGTGTGACGTTAACACGGGCTATTTTTAGTCAAATGTGAACATGTAAGGGGTTACTCATCCAGATATTGTTCAGTTGACACTCACATGCTAAGGTGAAATACAATCAACAGTATAAGAAACTAGTACAGTGCCAGAATTTGTTTCCACGGTAATCTTCTGTCAGTATAATGGCAAATATACAAAAAAGACTGATATGCAACAACAAAGCTATCATGGTCATACACTGAACAACTCAGATACATAAGAAATTCAAATACTTTATTCGGAACATAAAACCGCAAACACAACAACGACATGAAGGAAATTATGTCACCAATATAAAAAATAAAACAATCTAAGTGCTTGAACAGAAATATAATAGCAGATTATCAAATTCCTGTTGAGCAGAATTTATTTGCCTATTGCTTCAGTACGAAAATCTTCTTATATGGGTACAAATCCGCTCTGGGAAGGAAGTTAAATCACAACAGTGTTTTGTTGTGTTTCAGTTTAGCTGCAGTATTTATCAGTTTAGTAACAGGTATTATTTTACATTTAACTACTTCAAAATTGCTTCAAGGCAAGATATTCATCGTAAAGAATGGTAAGAGTCCATTTTGAAGCTTCAAAGAAATAATGGCAGCTGCAAGGCAGAAAATGTCTGTACAACCACATGAAAAATGTCCTCAGGCATTCTCTGGAAAAAAAAACATGACTTGGTTGTTGTCGTCATCTTCCAGTCTCTATATGCAGTCCATAGAGTTATCTGGTAGTATGCTTAAGGGTGGGGCTTTGCCTGGAAGACAGGATGGTGGGAGCATGGAGTTTGATGACGGATCCACATTTTCTGAGTCTTCCACTCGCTCTGCACAGCCTTCCCAGTTTATATGAAATCTGGTAACACGTGGGTTGGATGCCAGAATATTTCTCTGGAGCTGGAATGACATGAATACAGATGAGTACATGAAATGCAGTAATTAAGGGATATAATCACACAATTTGACCTTATACACTTATTTTACAACATATTATGGTTAAACAAATTAGTCTTCCTTCTCTTCTTCAAATGTACTGGTTAAACTGTTTTGCTATTGACTGCACAAATCAACATATATATATATATATACATACACTTCTACAAAAAACAAATATTGAAACAATCATTACAACTTTACAAATAAGTTACTTTGTTGGTGTTACATGTAGCATTCCCGGCTACAGGACCATTTTTGATGCAGAAAAGGAAAGTCTTCCTAAACCAGCCAACAAACAGCTAACTGAATGAAATAAACACAAGTGAAATAGACAGGTCAAACTTGCATTGCATCAGAATAACCTCAAGTGTCCAAAAATCAACCACGATCGATTAGTGGTCTCACCTGAGTGTAGTCTGGTTTGATGGGGGGATTTTCACGTAGCTCTGGGTCTGTGTACTCATTGTTCACATAGTAACCAATGCGAATGAACTCCTGGCCACGGTATGTGCACGTTATCAGTACTACAGTTACACCCACAGCATCACTTTCAGGGATTAAGCCTGTGTTTGGCGCATCAGCCTGTTCAAAGAAAAACAACATTGAAAAAAGGAACAAAGATACAAAGAGAATGAATTAAGCTCCAGACTCTCAGTCTGGAAGTTAGTACTGGGCATCTCTGGCGGTTCATGGTCGAGTATGACCATTAATTACGGATGATGACCATATAGAACCACTAGTAGACCAGTGGAGCAGGGTAGTGTTAGCATACAATGAGTAGTTTTGCTCTCTTCTGAGAGGGCCAGAAATGCAATTTGCTGTTGTCATTTGCATATTATATATGACTAGGGTGATACAAATCCCTGCTTCACCTGAAACACAAACATATGTCTTCCAGCAGGTACTGGGCCAACGAGGACCGAGTCAAGGATTTGATCGTATTCTTCGCTCTCTGCTGAGCCAACGTAAATGATCTTCCACTCCAAGTCTATAAAAACACAACAACAATGTTAGCACATATAAAAGACCAGAAAACTTGAAAACAACAAACCAGGAAAAGGTGGCATGCTACCATCTTCTGTTAAAGAAGAATTGACATATTTAAGAGCAAAGCTACTTTGTCTTCAGTACTGAGAATGTGGAAAAATACACGTTCCGCCAACAATAGGGAGCATCCATTTGGTCTCAGATGGACTATATTCCAGTCCTATTCCTAAACAAACCGAATAACCGTTTATATGTATGCGAATAGATGTTCTAATTCATTTTAGTTACATGGGAGAAGCTATTTTTATTTTAAAAGCCCAAACAAAGGCCTGTGTGTTACCACTAAACAGAATACTCAGAGTAAGCGGTTTCCCAGAAGTCTACGCAAACATCGCTCATAAACCTCACTGCTGTCTAACTTTAGTTAGCTAACCTACACTTAGCCGTCATCGACTTTGGACCAACCGATCCTCGTTTTGTTCTACGACACACATTTGTGAGATGGTTCCTACCCTCTGGGAGGTCTTCCATGCACTCAAAGGTGATTTCGAACTGAAATGGGTTTCCAAAGGGACTCGGGTTATCCAAAACAGCTACATTCAGCACCTGTACCTTCGCCATTGTTGCCGGGACGCTAAAAAGAATGCTAACGTTAACGACTAACAGACGCGCTAAGCACTTTCCCGGGAAAAGCCTTCAAAACAACACAGCCCAAACACGGTCCACCTCAACAATAACACCCACGAAACCCGCTGGCCCACTCAACGAAACGCCTATTTATATAACCAAATGCACGCGATATATATACATTTGTTCCGTGTCGTAATCCTCTAGTAGATTTAACAAACATTTGACACCACTCGCCGCTCTCCCGCCGCTTTGACAACCGAACTACCCAGGTTTCTCCGCGAACTACGGCAAGCGGTAAGCGTGTGCGGCGTCCTTGAACGCCCTCTGGTGGCTGACCTGGTACACTTCGGTTAATAACAAAAGCAAAACTTCACATTGCGGTTAAACAAAGTATTATCAAACTGATGCCGCCCCGTCCTCTCAGAAGAAATATTACTTCAGCTTACTTTTTACTTCGGGTTTGCATCATGATAACTTCCATTGTTGTCCGTTGTTGTGAACATTCACCAAGGAAGGTGACAACAAGCCTCTGTCGATGGCAGTGACTCTGTACCAACCAACCAACGCTTGTGTGCAATAATTCTTTAGTCAAGATTACACACAATAAATTATTCCTTTTTTTGAGCAACTGAAAGTACATGCACGCAGTTCAGGAAAAAGATTAATCATCTATTCATACAGTAACACCTTTTGTTTGTTTGTTTGTTTGATGTTTTACTTGAGTGCACACTATTGGTCTACAAATAAAAGCGGAGAGCCAACCAGTCTCCATGTCCAATGTAGCTGTCCCAGAGAAAATGTGTAACTAATGTTTGCTGCTGCAGAAATATTTGCTCATGCTTACCTTCATTAGTTACAATGTAATACTGGTGTTTTTGCCGGCATTGCTAGCTTATTTTATTATTATTATTAAAATAAAATATGATATTATTATTAATAAAAAGCATTCCAAACACAACATGTTTTGTTTACAATCACTTTACTTAGGACAGTATTTGTTTGTATATGTTTGCATTCTCATCTTTATTTATGGCCCATTTTATACCCAGGAGTAACTCAACATTACATCATATAACACATAGTGTAAACAATAAAATATGCAATTTTAAAATGAAATCATAAAATCCAATCAAATGAATCCAGTTAGAACACAAAAGAGGTAATCTGTCCAATCTGTAAACCACACATCAAATACTGAGCATCAGGAGGTGATGCAGAGAGCCCTTAAATTCCACATGAAAACCTATTTGAGCAGCACAGATTGGAGCTGAAGCAGTCTGCATTTTCTTTGCCCCTGTGAGTCTGAGAAGCAGAGATTAGGTGAGGATTAGAGCACACTGGACCAGCTGGCCGCCGAATTCATCCAAAAAATATCTCAGGAATGTTGATATCCGTTCTCATGCCGGGGAACATGAAACCTGGTGGGGGCGCTGTTTCACAAACAAACAAGCCCAACAGGTTGCCATAGGTGAAGGCAAACCGGGCAGCTGAGTCCAACACTGCGGCAGGTTGAAGCAGGGTGGAGCAGCCCTCGATAGAAGACGGGTCTTCGTCCAGTCCTGTAGCTTGGATGTGTGTCCAATGCCACACAGAGATGCTAGTCCCTCTTTCTGACATTTCAGGAGTACTCATGGCCAAAGGAGAAGCTCTGATCTGCTTCACTAAACCCGTTTTTTCCGACACTGCACAAAGGAGGATCTGTCCCCAGCGCTACAGGTAGGTGAGTGCGCCCAGGTAATGTAACACCAGAGTCGATCACGTGACCAGCGGCGAGTGGAAGAGAAGCTGCACAAAACTGCTTTGCATAAAACTGGTGGTGCGGTGGAGGATGTAGCCCGGCTGTGAGGGATACATTGTGTTTCAGTGGCATGTTAGTCTTTAAATGTGACCTGTACTGGTTCCAGTTTCATTTGCTGACAAGAGGGAAGCGCCGTTCGTCTGTTGAGGTTCTGTTGGATCACCTGACACCTGCTGGGTATGTGTTAGACTGAACTTCATGTACCTTTGTGCAGAGCTCTGACTCATGGATTCCCTGTGGTGTGGGAGCATGTTTAATGTGGAATCACCTTTAACCTCAATAGAAGTTTGTCTTTTGACTTGCAGGGTGAGGAGGGGTCGACAAATCCACAAATGAAAGTTGGAGCTGATGCGATGGACCCCAGCTGATGCCCAGTTTGCCCTGCTGGTCACCAGAGAAGAGATGGCAGCAGGTCCAGATGTGCCGGGCACACCTGGCGTTGTGGCTGGGAGCGTTTTCCTGCTGTTACTGAGCAGTGTTTCTGTGTTGGGTGAGTCAGTCGCCGTTCGCTCAACACAGAGGAGCCATCCTCCTCGATACACGTACACACACGTCGAAGGCTGCGATGATAAATAGTATTACAAGAAAAAAAACACACACACACACACATTCAGGAGAGAATCATAGACATGTGCTGGCTTGTCAGGGTGTAAGAAATTGAGAAAGACCTTTTGCAGCTTGAGAACGATGCGTTTGTATACACTGTTGGATTATCAGTACTTACATGAGAATTCTGTTTTACAACACACCAGCTCTTTTTGCCCCTCCTGTATTCTCTCGAAATTCTTATCAAGTTGAACTTTTTGCCCCGGCAAAGGTCACTATTTGCTCAAGTAAATCATTGACTGGGAAAACTCAGTTGTCAGTTGTCAGAGACTGCTTGAAAAGTGTTTACTATAATGCGTATTGAGCGACAGATTAAAGAACTTTCCACACCGTTCCCACCAAAGTGTTTGACTCAGCTGACTGCAGAGCTCCGCATTCCTCAGCTTCTCATTCATACGCGCTCGCCTGCTGAAGTTGCTACTCTGTAGTTTCGTGATGTCACTGATTAATCACACGGGTGCTCATGGGTGAAACGGCCAGAGACAGAACCAGACCTACAGGATGTGTTCTGCTTTTCCCCCTTACAGCGAGTTAACTGTATAACAGAGGAATCTATGTTTGATTTAAGTTGGATCACAACCACACTTCTTTGGTTGTCTTATTATCTTGTGCACATAGTTTCTGTGGGGGCAGTAACTCTCCTACGAACCTGCATGTTCATCTGTGGAGGGAGTAAATGCTGAGTAATTACTTAGATTAAGAATAATCCAGACAGATGACAGGAAGAAACCAGGTTCAGGCCAGTTGGTCCTGAAAATGTCCAAAGGACTTGATACATGAAATCACTCCTTGTTCTTGTTGGTGCTTCATTTTTATCACCTCCGCCAAGGACGTGATGTTTTCTGCTGGCATTTGTTTGTTTGTCTGTTAGCAAAATAACTCGACAAGTTATCAACGGATTTTGATGAAATTTTTCAGGAAATACTGATAACGGAACAAGGACCAGCAAGGACCAGGTGGTTAAATGTTGGTAATGTTGTGTAATACTATCTGGATCTAGTTCTTTTTTGGAGGATTCTTTATCATTGTCATATAGGGACATTTTCAGCATACGTATTTGTATCTCCACAATAAATGGTCAGATTAGTCAGCAAAAAAATACAGGATACATTTGCTACGTGTTCTCCAATATATCAATTGATCCAGATCCTGACAAACTTTGATCCACAACAGGAATTATGGTGCCTGTGGAGTTGAAGGCTCTGTAAGGCAACAAATGATGATAAAGACAACTAACGACCAAATTGTAAATGAGAGTCTGCTGAATCAGAACAGTAGGAACAGACCTGTTGTGTCTTCAATAGTTCTGGAGCTATCTCCAGAGTGCATTTGGTCTATTTGACTATTGATCTAAAAATGGAGGAATCAGTTAATTATGTAGATAAAGTAAGATTAGGTATGGAAATATTTGCTGTTCATCAAAATATAAAAGAATACTGGGTGGTGAGTGGATGGTTAATGTCCCTGCCAATAAGATCAGGAGGTTTCATCCTGCAAATAAGACAAATGAGTCACTGAAACACTGGTTACTGAAAACATCTACTCTAACAACTAGTTTAGAAATTCTTGAATAATGAGTTAACTGCTAATTTCTTTTGTTGATGCACATCTCCACTGGGTCACCAGCAGTTTGCATCCTTATAATATCATGGAGCGTTAACAAGCTTTATTCGCCGTGAGAATGTGTCGTTAGTCACTGTTTCCTTTTTTTCCAGGGAATTCTACCGTTCTCTCAAATGACGCCAACTCTCACAACACTACTGTGAGTCAGCTCCTGTATTATTTCCTATCAATGACCCCCCCCCCCCGATGAACGTTTCCACAAACTCATCTGCACGTTTCCTCTGACAGGGGCCCAACATCGCTGCCATTGTGGCCCCAACAGTCACCCTGGGAGTCCTCGCCATCGTCCTGGCCGTTCTCGGCTGGCTCTTCTGTGTGGTGAAAAAGAAACGACAGACTGAAGGAACATACAGACCCAGTGCTGAGGAACAGTCCGGCACACACAGCGTTGTCACACCAGATGCGCTCAAGTTACCCAAAGAGGAACGACTCATTTGAGACTGTGATCAGAATCGATGAGTTTGAGACATTTCAACATGATGCGCCTCATTTCACATTCACCCAACGGTCCCTGCACGTCACTGTGGAACATACAGAGGAACGCGTCTTCGAGGGTATTTTAAGATCAATGAACATCTCATCTGCACCCTGAGCTGCGGTATTTTAACACGAACTCTTCATTCTTGGCTCCTGCTTTCCTACTGCATGTCATTTACCATGTACAGGTACTATTTGATCAAAACACTAATTATGATAAATGATATGAGCAAAACAAATGTTTACAATTCAGTCAATCATCATAAATAACTCATTGTCATATTATTTAAATACTTAAATTTCAATCCAATCAGCCGTCAAATAAATAGACTATTTGTACCAGTGTTTTGTACCCAGCCTCCTCTGGGACATTGATCGACTAAAAATACATAAAGATATGGTACGCTTCACTGCTGACAAATGTAAGATTGTTTATTCGTGATGTAACTAGGAGGCATTGGGAGACATAGCTGTGTATGTGTGTGGGGGGTCAGTGTATTTAAATTCAATGTCTACAAGACAGATTGCCTCAGCTACCTCGGTGCGCTGAATAAAAGTCCACCAAATGTTTTCACAGGTCAGTTAAGATGCTGTGGGTCCGATCCTCAGACCAATAATATAACATGAAATCACACGTCCAGTAAATCAATTGAAACCCAGAGGCAGTAAAAGTGGCCCTTTAATCAGAATTTTAATCATCCTCCAATTTCAAGGCTTCACAGTAAAATCACTTGAATGGCAATGAAGGGGGCAAGATGTCAGGATGTCAAGAATTCAGTGGATTGACAAACGAAAACCTCACTAGCATCAAGGTAACACAACGTCTAACACCAGAGCAACATCGATCTAGGTCGTGACAGTGCAGCGGACCGTTCAGCTGCAACGGTGATGGAAGGGGTGAAGGGTGGCGGAGGGGAGATGAGGTCTGGCAGCTGGGTGGGCTCAGATTTAGGCGACTTCCTCCTCGCCTTCCTCTTCGAACTCGCCCTCCTCGGCGGTGGCGTCCTGATACTGCTGGTACTCGGACACCAGGTCGTTCATGTTGCTCTCGGCCTCGGTGAACTCCATCTCGTCCATGCCCTCTCCGGTGTACCAGTGGAGGAAGGCCTTTCGGCGGAACATGGCGGTGAACTGCTCGGAGATGCGCTTGAACAACTCCTGGATGGCCGTGCTGTTGCCGATGAAAGTCGCTGCCATTTTGAGGCCACGGGGTGGGATGTCGCAGACGGCCGTCTTCACGTTGTTGGGGATCCATTCCACGAAGTAGCTGCTGTTCTTGTTCTGCACGTTCAGCATCTGTTCATCCACCTCTTTCATGGACATGCGTCCCCTGAACACTGCAGCCACGGTGAGGTAGCGGCCGTGACGTGGGTCGCAGGCGGCCATCATGTTCTTGGCGTCAAACATCTGCTGGGTGAGCTCGGGCACAGACAGGGCGCGATACTGTTGGCTCCCCCTGCTGGTGAGAGGGGCGAAGCCAGGCATGAAGAAGTGCAGACGCGGGAACGGCACCATGTTGACGGCCAGTTTACGGAGATCGGCGTTGAGCTGGCCGGGGAAACGCAGACAGGTGGTGACCCCGCTCATGGTGGCCGACACCAGGTGGTTGAGATCTCCATAGGTGGGTGTGGTGAGTTTCAGCGTGCGGAAGCAGATATCATAGAGAGCTTCATTGTCAATGCAGTAGGTCTCATCCGTGTTCTCCACCAGCTGATGGACAGACAGGGTGGCGTTGTAGGGCTCCACCACCGTGTCGGACACCTTGGGAGAAGGCACCACGCTGAAGGTGTTCATGATGCGATCAGGGTACTCTTCACGGATCTTGCTGATGAGCAGCGTGCCCATGCCGGAGCCGGTGCCGCCGCCCAGGGAGTGGGTGAGCTGGAAGCCCTGGAGGCAGTCGCAGCTCTCAGCCTCTTTCCTCACCACGTCCAAGACGGAGTCCACCAGCTCCGCTCCCTCCGTGTAGTGGCCCTTGGCCCAGTTGTTTCCGGCGCCGCTCTGGCCTATCAGTCACGAGAATCACAGCTCATTGAGTCAAGCTCTTTTTACGAAGTTAGATTCAAGAAAAAAAATAACCTCCAATTTACCAAAGACAAAGTTGTCAGGTCTGAAAATTTGCCCGAAGGGGCCGGACCTGACTGAGTCCATCGTTCCCGGCTCCAGGTCCACCAGGATGGCTCGGGGCACATACTTCCCACCTGAAACCAGGAAAACAACGTAACCCCGTATGAGCCACGACACAGTTCACGTTAAACAAAACACACTATGAGGCTGGTGTCGTGTCAAAGCTGTGTACCTGTAGCCTCATTGTAATAGACGCTGATCCTGTCCAGCTGCAGATCGCTGTCTCCATGATAGGTACCAGTGGGATCGATGCCGTGCTCATCACTGATCACCTCCCAGAACTGTAAGGAGGAAGAACAGGTGAGACATTCAGCCACACGTAGCACTAAAATACATCATATAAATAAAACAACAGGGTTTGTACTATTCTGCATTAAAATATCTGACTGATTCGGGTCTTAAATACCTTTAATCTGAAAAGCAGACCATATATATGAATATATATCCATATTTGGGTATATATACTGTATACATTTAAACAGCGTTTGGCTTGAATGGAATCTGAGGTAGAAATAGGTCAAAAATGGGAGGGGGAGGGGAGGCGTTGCCTGTAAGGTTAGATTACTGCTTTACAGATGAAATCGTCCATAATTTATGATTTTATGATTTCATGAATGCTTTGAACAGACCTTGTCAGACATACAGTACGTTCTTTTGTCGGTTGTGTGAATGAGCATTAATCGCATCAGCGCAGCGGAGAACATATAAGAGCAGATACATTTAGACTTCAAACGCGCTCTCTGCAGAAAGAAAAGGGGGGGAAAAGGGAAAGAAAAGAAAAAAAACGGGGTGTGGGTTCCTTCTCGAACGTTCTGCACGCTGGATTAGTCGGCTCCTGTCAGCGCCATGCCACTAAGGGTCAGCATGCAACGGCGAACACACAGACAAGTAAATACCTTTGCTCCGATCTGGTTCCCGCACTGGCCGGCCTGCAAATGCACAATTTCGCGCATTTTGAATGGATGGAGACGAGAACCGTGGAACAGGAGCTGAAACCTAGGACTCAGAGATTCACAGGATGATGGATCCTGCAGTCGATCGCGCCGCCTCTCGGAGCGTCTACTGGGCTGAAGCGGTGGTGCAACTTGACGTCATCGCCATGGCAACCAAAGACCGGAGGAGAGAGGGCGGAACCACGAGCCGTGGAAATGGCGGATAGGATGCAGAGGAGCATCAGTCATCGATATGATTTCCATTTCTCACGGACTCAGTGAACCTACAGCAACCCCCACCCCCACCCCCCTACGACAAAAATAGCTACAAAAGCTAAATAAATAAACAAATAAATGGGTTAAAGCACATAAAACATCAACATATCGTGTATTATGTATACATTTTTTTCATTCGACTGCTTCCATTCACTGTTCCTGTTGGTATTCTGTAGATAATCTCACTAACCCCTGAAAATCAGTCATCGGGCCTCTCTCTCGCTCTCTTTTTCTCTCTCTCTGTCTCTCTCTTTGTGTGTGAGTGCGTGTGTGTGTGTGTGTGTGTGTGTGTGTGTGTGTGAGTGTGTGTCTGTGAACAGAAACAACTAGGCTTTGTTTCCTGGCATGAACAGGAGAAATGTTGTGTGTTGTACAAATCACCAAGACAAACAAAGTGAATCACACCCAGATACATATTGACACATTACAGATTGTACATGAATATATGATAGAAAGATATACAAAGTACACAAGCAGCTCTTTGGATATGTTTATGGTTTAGGTGTTTACCTTTTGAGGTCGGTAATATGCTGGACTCAGCTGGCTAAAAACATCATGGCTTTGGGTAAAAATGCTACTTTATCAAACTGTTCTACAGTCACGAGTCAGTTCCAACACATTCATGTGTTACACAGTGAATTAATGTGTGAAGACGGCTGATGGATGACAACACTGACACGTTCACAGATCCAGAATGATGGCATTCCAAACACGTGGAAGATAACACACCAGAATTTCGCTCTTCAACAACCGACCAATGGGGCTTTATTTCCTGTTTGCTTGCACAGCTACAGTACATGAGTCGAGTTACTCCCACAGGAAAACCAGCTCGCTGCTGCATGAACAATAGATCCGCTCAGAGACGCCAAGACGACCAATGAATTATGGTGACAGCAGAGCCAGGACTTAAACCCGAGGGTCGTTTTGAACTGTGGAGTTACTTCGTTGTACATCGTGATCATGCTGCTCCCAGAGGAGGATCTTACATGCCCAGTGTGCTGTGACATCTTTACAGACCCTGTTCTGCTGTCATGTAGCCACAGCTTCTGCAGGAGCTGTCTGAAGCGCTGCTGGGAAACAGGCTTACGTGAGTGTCCAGTGTGCAGGAAAAGAGTCCCCAAGTCCAGTCCTCCCTCCAATTTGGCTCTGAAGAATGTCTGCGAGGCTCTTCTGCAGACCCGGGGAGAGAGTTCAGAGGTGGTGGAGGACAAGACGAGCTGTAATCTGCACGGAGAGAAACTGAAACTCTTTTGTCTGGTGGACAAACAGCCAATTTGTGTGGTGTGTCAGTCCTCCAGGCAGCACAAAGCCCACGACTGCTCACCTGCAGAAGAGGCAGTGGTGGACTGTAAGGTAATAAGAACGATTGTCACTGTGTGTTTGTAAGCTGTTGTTTTTCACCCATAACAACAGAACACCTCGAGACAGAATGCTGCTCCACAGGTCTGTCCATCTCTCAGCAACAAATCCAGGCGAAAATATTCCAACTAGTCAAAACACCGAGAGATCGCATGATATCTCATCACTACTGTGAACGTCCTTGAACGAATTCTGCTTGGCTTTCAGGATGAACTTGTTTTATCTCTCAAGAGCTTGCAAGACAAACTGGACAGCCTCAAGAGAATCCATAGCTCATCTGCAGACGTCTTGAAACACATCAAGGTAAATCAGGCCAGCAGATTGTCTGCAAAGCGTTTGGAGTTCGATCAGGTCTAATACACTAGAATTTGTAATGGTTTTCAGAGCCAGGCGCTGGACACTGAGAGACTGATAAAGTGTCAGTTTGAGCAGCTCCATCAAATCCTCTGGGACGAAGAATCTGCCAGATTGGCAGCTGTCAAGAAAGAAGAAGAGGAGAAGGTTGCTGGGTGGAATGAAAAGATGAAGGAGCTTTCAGCCGAGGTGCTGTGTCTCACCGAGACCGTCTCAGACATACAGGAGCTGCTGGAGCAAGATGACATTGTCTTGTTGAAGGTCTGTATTGTCATTTAATTTCATGACCCCCCCCCCCCCCCCCCCCCCCCCCCCCCCCCCCCCCCCCCCCCCCACAGCCCCCCCCCCCCTTTTTTTT
>CAAKHB010004243.1:59284-88838 GCA_901007665.1 Aeoliscus strigatus
CCGCCCCGACCCCAAAGGTTCATCTCTGACTTTGTGTTTTCCCAATTTCAGAATTTTAAATCCATTCAGGACAGGTAGGTCAACAAAACCATGGACTCGTTTCTTTGGCCCAGAACGTACTCTGACGGTAGGATGTCTGTTCTGAATCCAGGAGCACACCCGCTGCTTCAGACAACATGTCCGGGGTACTGATCGACATCACCAATCATCTCTGCAACCTCAAATTTAGAATCTGGGAGAAAATGCTTGATCACATTGATTACAGTGAGTATGCTTCTCTTCTGAACCCTGGCTGGCTGACGCACAGAGACGGACCCTTTCTGTTTGACTGACATCTTTTCTTTTAGCTTCTGTGACTTTGGACCCCAACACAGCACACCCCTGCCTCATCCTGTCAGACGAGCTCACTTCCCTCCACTACTCGAAGCAGCCAAGATGTTGCCCGGACAACCCAGAGCGCTTCCATGTGAGTGCGGAGGTGGTGGGCATGACGAAGCTGGGCTCAGGAAGTCACCACTGGGTCGTGGAAACAGGAAGTAATCAGGACTGGCTGCTGGGCGTGGCCTCTTCGTCCGTACCTCGGAATGTTGAGGTCTCCGCCCGGCCGGAGAATGGCTTCTGGGCTTTGTGTTTCCGGGATGGAGAGTTGAGGGCCATGACCTCCCCTCCCACCAAACTGACGTCTCCAACAATGCCCAAACAAGTCAAAGTGCAGCTGGATTACAACAAAGGGACTGTATCATTTGTTGACTACCATGGTGACACACTCATTTACGAATACACGCACACGTTCACGGAAGCGTTACTTCCCTATTTCTATACCCAGAGCAGCCATCCACTGAGAATAATGCCAGAGAAGGTACTTGTCACAATGCTGCGTCAATAAATACTTGACGAATCATGTGAGAGAAGGTCACATCAGTCCAAATCATCAGTGGGACAGCAGACATGGGCCTCCAACATGACTCAGCGTTATTTGCACTGGCTGCATTTCACTCAGCACTGAATGATTCCATACTGTTGTGAAGGGGGGTTTTTGGGGTCATTTTTACTGTTCCTGACTTCCAGAGAGCAACATGCACGTGACGGGGTCTGATCAGGTAAACAGGCTTTGCCTCTTAAAAATAATCGATCAGTTTAATGTTGTTGAGAGTGATCAAATGTTTGAAATCCAGGGATTAAAAAGTACACCGCACCTGAGCGACGAGAGCGTGTTGTCTGTTTATTCATCTCATTTGTACACCAGATGGCGCCAAAGTCGGTGTTATATCATTTTCCCACATACTTTCAGTTGATCAAACAAACTCTATTTTACTCAGTTTTCTGGATTGCTTCCTCACTGCAGTTCATGATCTCATCAATTACATGTTAACACAGTTACACAGTTACAGAGGAATTAAAGATCTGGGGTGTGCAGCCGTTCCTCAGTAGTTCTTCTGAAGCTGAGGCAGGTGGGTCAGGTGTGGACGGAGGGAGTCGTGTCCTCTGCGCTGACGCCGCTGCAAAACTTTTTCAGCCAGCTGTCAGGGACGAAAGGGATCTTCTCCAGACGGGACAGATAGACTAGTGGCTGGATGGTGCTGCTGATGTTGAGGAAAGCGAAGCCCACAGGCTGCACGTAGCAGCGAAACGCATTGGGGGTGTAGATGTCCTCAAAGGGGAACAGAGCAACAAGTGGCAGGTAGTTAAACACAATGATGCACAGGATGGAGAGCACCGTTTTGAAGGCTTTCTTCTTTATGGGGTGCATCTCATCTTTCCCTACACCGTGGGACTTCTTTAGTGACCACAGGATGCTGGCATTACATATCACCATCCAGGTAAATGTGGCCAGGATCTCGCCTGTGAACACCTTCTCAAAGTTGGGGAGGCCGCCGACAGTTTTGGCCGCGGCGTATGCAAAGGTGAGGCCAAACACCAGCACCGAGAGGCCCGCCCTGTAGCCGACGTGGTTCAGCTGGCCGAAGGCGATGGGAAAGAGCACAGCCACAAAGCGATCCAAGCAGATGCAGGAGAGAAACAAGGGTCCGCTGGTGTCCTTCACGCCGTAGGAGAACTTGAGGGCAGACCACACGCCTTTGCTCTGCCAGTGGTAAAGATTAATGAAGCTGATCGGGGTCATGCTACCGAAGTAGGCATCCATCACAGCCAGGCAGCCCAAGAAGATGTCTGAGGTGGAGGGTTCTTTGTGGTTGTGGATGAGGATGGCAACCACAAGTAAGTTGGCCGGGATTCCCACGACTACGTTAATGCACTGGACCACCAGGTCGAAGAGAATTCCCCCCACCTGATCGTCACACCCGTCGAACACACTGAAGGGTTTGACGGTGGCGTTGTTGAGTGGCGTCTGAGATGGAAGAACGGTCGAGTTGGCTGGTGAAGACACATTGTACTCCATGACTGTTGCACTGTAAGAAAACAGGAGTCGGTGTTAAACACAAGGACCATCGTCTGTGGCTGACGGTCGTCGGTCGATACGGTTTAATCTCCTTGGAGCCGCAGTCTCTCTGTCAGTTGACACAGTTTTCAGAGAGCAAAAACATGTCACAAACACGGTCAGGGCTTCTCCTCCAGCTATTATTGTGTTATTGTGTCTGCGGGGGTGCTCCTCAGGGAACCGTGTCTCTGCACGCAGGGACGTCCAACTCACCGAAGAGCTCAGAGCACCACCCATTTCCAGCACAATATAAGGGCTGTTATTCCGCCAATGTCGTGTCAAAGCTCATCTTGAGCAAATGCTTGAGACAACTGTTGGTGAGGTCAGTGGGTTTAGGTTATTTCCTGGAGATCCTAAAAGCCAGTCTCCGATACCTAGGGCGGATTTCTAAACAGGTATGCAGGATTACCTAGAAAATAAATGTAACAATGGCCGAGCTGGGCACCTGAGCTGGGCACCTGAGCTCCATTTTTTTTTTAATTTCTCCAGTCACAGGTTTTGGACTCTGAGACTATTTAGGGCACTGCTGAGTCAGGCTGATTTGCAAGAGCTTTTTAAAACCACAAGTGGGAAACTGGAGGTCCCTTCACTGAATGGTTGTTCCTCGGGCAGCCAGCAGGGGGCCTTTGCTCGTCTCACATGGACTCCTATTGTTTGTTGCCTCCTTCTGCTGCTGGCACGACCTCAGGCAAGACTCCCGTGGGATTGAACACACTGACATTCATTTGTCCCAGCTGACATTTCGACTGAAAATAATATATTCTCAACGATAACATATTAAAATATTAAACAACATGTTTTAAACTGCCTCAAGGAGTAATGATTGTGTTTTTGGTTTGTTTGTATTTCTGTGTGTAATTTTACACAATTTGACAAAAAAATTCCCTTTGGGATTTCACTAAACTTTCTGGTGTAGCCAAGAAATAATCCACTGAAATTTGGAAAAGAAACCGTCCAAAAAGCATTTAAAAAACCCTCAAAAAACTTGTATCTTTTTCCACCAGATTTGGAGGTTGGTCTTCTCCAAGTGCTTTTATAGCCGAGGCTGTATTCTTTGCATCATGTACTATTGAAAAGCCAATCCTCAAACAGATTACATAAATTTATCATTGGAAAAACATGTCAACACATTCATATATTTAGTGTGTCTTCATTTTGTAAAATGGTGTGGACAGTGTAAGTCACATTGCAGGTTTGTTATATCGGATATAATAATCATGATATAAAAACAGTCTTTTCTATACATTTTGAATAATATTTTGGTAATATATAAATATACATGATATGAAATAAGGGGAAAACAATTAATAGCTCTCTATTAGTTTTCAATAACTTTTCCTCGATGAGATCCCAAAGATTTTTACTCACCAGAGTTGAATAATGTGGTGCGATAGGTGTGGTGCCGTGCCAGTCTAACATCTTTCTGAGTTCCAGCGATTCATTTATATAGTGTGGGGGACTTGACGTTGACAGGTAGGGGAGGTTCTCCTGGAGTTTGGGGATATCTTGAGGGAACAGACTCCTTTGGCCATCAAGTCGCCTAAAAATTTAAATGCAACGTTTAGCTGAAAGAACAACAACAAACTACAGATGTAAATAGAACCATCTCTTCTCAATCTGTGCAGAGAAAATGGATGAGGAGAGGACAGAATGACATGGTACCCACGTTATTTACATTCACTTGTTACTTTAGCGTCTCAAAATAGACGTTTCTTGTTGTCAGAGATGCTGTTCAAAGGAGTTGTTGCCCTGATAATGTATGTATTGAACTGTGCTAAAGGTTACACATGTGAGCACAAGAAGCTCCCTGGGGTTGTCATCCTCAGCGTGCTGGCGTGTCAGCATCCTGGTCTGGAGCTGCGGTAGTTTTTCCTGGAGGCAAATGTGTCGTCCTCACCTCACGTTACTGCAGAAAAACAATGTCAAACAGCCTGAGACCAGGCTGTGTGAGAGATGTAACATTGAAATATAACACAAAGAGAGACGTTTTGGCAGCATTCAACAGGATGCTAACACTGACACTGACTAACACTCCCTATATGATTCCTCTGGGTGATCCTGAAAACGATCGATGTGAAGTTTAAATTGAATAAACAGAAGCTCTGAGGAATGGTTTGAATGGTGCACTTGTTCCAAGAAAAAAAGTCTAACCTGCCCCCACAGATTCTCAGGTCACTTTATTATCTACCAGTTCAATTTCATCATAGTAATGTCACCAATGTTTTTTTTTATTTTATCTTTTCTTGTATACAGTTCCCTGTATAGTTTTTCATTACATATTTACTTTGATCTGTAACCTTCTGCATGTTACTGCATGTTTAGTATTTATCTGTATTTATCATATTGTTCCTTATCTGCTCGAACTGCAAATTTATTGAAATCACGCCCGATGGGGTAAAAAGGAAAAGATGTTGGACAGATACACACCACAAAATCAGTTTATGGTTTTATTTGTGTTTTTATGTGCTGGTGGAGAGAGAGAGAGAGACGGCTGAAACCCCGCAGACCTCAGATGCAGGAACATAAACCACAGAAACAGGGAGATGGCAGCAGAGAGAAATATCACGTCTGCTTACAAAATGTTGATCACTGGGGAGAAATTAATGCTCATTATATTCATGATGTTTGATGAAGCAGCATGTCGGGCCATTATTGTTCATTAAGCATCAGATAATGATATCAGGTCAGCGGTTGTTTTCATCTCCATGCTCATACTAAATGTCACATACATGTGTTGTGTTTCAGAAGATGAATCGGAACTCGTCGTGGGCCATCAGCTGAGCTGACACTTTTAATGGGGTTTTGACTTCCATGCACGCTGTGGAACAAAGTGAGTGGCCTGTAGCCAAACTAAAAACAATGGGCGTCCCACCAGCTTTGCAGCAATTAGACCATTTCTCATGCTGCTGTAAATATGCAGTGATGCAACTCACAAACATGTTCATTTGGCAACCACTTCTTAATGCACACAGCAGGATGTGATTAAACAGTTTTATATAAGTCTGTACGAGAAGGAATGAATGAGATTCAACATATCATCACAAACATTCTTTAACTTGTTTAACATTTGTTTTATGCTACAATATGTGTTACAATATGTTAGTATAATATGTAATATAACATTAATTTAATATTTCTAATATTTTTTTCTCTTCAGACTGAACAGTTCACAAAATGTATTGAATATCAACATATAGTTTGCAGAATAGGGAACAAACAGGGTTCATTGTGTGTTCTCCTGCCTCATATCTGCTGATGAGAGACAGATCCTCAGCAGTTACGTTCTAATGTGTCTGCAATTGACTGGGAGCAGTCGGCCTGTTAGCTAAAGTGGATCATTTAATCAGAACGGCTTCATGAATACGCAATGAACCTTGCCACTGGGTCTGATGTCTAAATGAATCAATCAAGTTCCATCTTCAAAACCAAACCAACCTGTGTGTCACCGACAAGAGAATAATAATCTTTCATGAGTTAGTTGGGAGCTAAGTTTGTTTTAGGGATTTTATTGACATGTTGCTTTAGGCGACGTGGCGACAAATATATACACTTTTTGTTTAATATACATACTGTATATATATACCGTGACTCCGGAACAGCTCTCAATCCTCTGCAAACATGCTCTGAGAAGGTTCACAATCAGGGGGTGCAGATGAGGTATCCAGACACTATAAACTCATATCCGGAGATGCAGTGTTTGTTAGTTCACCTAATTGTGGTCCTCTGAGTTGCCTCGTTATCGTTGATTAAAATAAGCCCTGACCCCGCATGCCTGCAGAGATAGTTTCACTCTGGCCCGCAGAGGGAGCTTTGACGTCTGATAACAGCTGCCCTCTCTGGTCTCCGCAGGGGGCAATGTGCTGCGGCCAGCTGACTGTCACAGTTAGCAGGGTGAGACGTTTCAACATGACTGTGCGTCTATCAGCTCCTCTCTGAACACGTCCCTGCTGATGGAGATCTGGCTGGAGAACACTCGGACTGTCAGATGAAAGCACGTAGATGCTCAAAGGGAAACAAACATGGATGCTGCTTCATGGATGTTGCTTGCTTTGGGAATGTGTGTGGCACGTGGCACCCTTACAATAGTTACAGCACTATGGAGTCTGGATGACTAAGTCCATTGGCTGGAGGCTAATTCTCTGCTAGCGCAAGGAAGTCCAAGTAGTCCAAGTTAGAACGACAAACATGAATGTCAGTGAATATTTGGCATTGGACTCAAAGAGGAAATGCTTTTAGTTCTGTTCCATTTTCAGATATTTGTGAGAGATCCGCTGCCCCCCTAAGGCCAGTCCGAGCATGACAAGTCACAACGTGCAACTATGTGCATCCACCTTCAATGGAATGGTCCAGCAGCAGTCCCACCGAGACACCGGGCTGCGACCTCACATAAACAGCACGTGCCTTTAAAGCAGCAGAACACAACAAACCCACAAGAGATCTCAGCTCTTCTTATCGGTGAATTTATGCGATACACTGCACATAAATTATGAGCATTTGAACAGGTAGAAGCAACTCCTGCCGCCTGTCTGAAACCGCTGCGCTGCGCCATGAATCTCCCGTCTTCACTGGCCTTTAGATGACCTGAGACAAACCCTAATTGATGCACCCCCTGACTGAAGCCCATCAGACGATAATGAAGCACACAAATGGGAAACTGAAGCATGAATTATTTAGCGGATGCTATTTTCTGCTGTATAAGTCCCATATTCACACACAGGCCATTCTTTGAGATGATGAACTCATTTGTTGCTGGCCCATCGCTGCCTTCTACCAGCAAAAACAAACCACTTCATCGGGTTGAGCACAGAAGATGTTTGTGTAGGCAGCTCTCTGATCTCATTGTCTGGCGTAGAAAACATCATCGTAACAGATGGGAGTTAAGTGGCCAAACTCAAAGAGTTGACCTCGGCTCTGGAGACGAGCTGTATCGGAGGGCGCAGAGGAAGCACAGCGGACCCAAACAACATCGCACACACTGCGTGCTCTCTCTCACCTTCTCATTCTGCCAGTCAGGCCTCTCAGGCTCTTTTTTTTGTTTTTTTCCAGCTCAGCCGACTGTTTGAACAAATACAAAGCAAAAAAATGTATCAGTTAGAAGTGTTAACATTTCACATGTGTGACAAAAAAATAACCGGATGCTGTGATAGCGCAGGACGTCAACACATGGGACTCTATGACGCTCCATTTAGGACTCAAAACGGCAACACAGAACAAACGAATCGGACGTTCCAGACAATCGTGTCGTCCTGTTGTATCCTAGACAGGATTCCTTCTGTTTACCTCCATACCACTGATCTAAATTAAAGTCAGAACCATCTGCTTCATGCATCGGTGCATTGTGAGCTTTCCTTTCATTTTCTAGTAGTGTGTAACACAGGTAGATGTGTCAGGCTCACTAAACTGTGTCACTAGCGCCCTCCAGTGTTTTGATTTGCTCATCCCTTCCCCACCCCCACTCATATTTACCTCACACACACACACACACACACACACACACACACACACACACATTCACTGTCATTTGGTTAAAACTATGTGTCTTTTACTATTTCCAGCCACAGCACTCATGCATATATGAATCGACAGTGTAGAATGTGTTCCCCATTTGCTGCCCAGAGGGAGCTTCTTCTGCCCCCCCCCTCGTCTTTTAAGAGGGTACATGAAACATGTTTTAGTTGTTAGTATTAATTTCTCTTTCCAGAGCCTCTGTCTAAAAGGACATTTAGTCCTTAAGCAGGAGCCTCTTGTTGTTTAGAGTCTCTCAATGGCCCAGTAGACTCATTCAGACGGCGGTGTGCATTTCTCAGGGAGCAGGTGTAGAAAGCTCCAGAATTTAAAAGCGTGCCACCGTTACGTCATTAATGGATGTAGTATTCTGTGCGCACAAAGCTCTGTAAGCATGACAGGCTCTCATTTCCCCTTCTCAGGCAATTTTTTCAACAACAGTGCTCACAAATGATTAAAAAACATTGACCCTCTGACACCGCTTGGGATCCTGGGATTTCCAGGGAGTAGAGATGAAAATCCGTGTGTTAGGGCCAAGTCAAAGCTTTCAGTGTGATAAGTTCTTCTACGCGGTCAGAATTAATGAAACTTAAACCGCATTTTCAGATTCTGTGTAACAGATCATTGCCTCTGTCCTGCAGAGCTTATCGCCACACACACACACACAGACACACACACACACACACCGAAGGTCCTTGAACCCTGTTCATGTTAAAAGGGCTGTGTGTTTTTTCAAAAACACGTTCAAGGTTTTATTGAAACGTCCACACTGAAACATGAGGGTTGTCTTAGAGTGACAGTTTACATTCATAAAGTCTTTGTTAGCGTGCTCAAATTGCTCCGATGAGTCCAATCTCAGCTATGACTTATTGTAGAATGGACATGAGGACTCAGCTGCACTCAGCTGATTGGTGACATCACTTCTCTACCTGATGGCACATGTCTTACTCACAGTAAACAACTATTCTTGATGTTAAACCACAGAATTAAAGCAGAACGAGTCGAGAAAATGACGGCGTCAGAGATACGAGGCATCCGGAGGGAGCAGGACAAAGTTCACTGAAGCCATTAAAATGTTTATGGAATCAGAGTTAAGTTGAGTGACCTCTGCGTCACAGGAACAGACACACACACACACACACACACACACACACACACACACTCATACATAAAACAACAGAAACCCACACAAAAAAAGGAAATGATAAAGTCATGACAGTCTGAAATAAAAGTCAGTGAATGAATGAGATTTGATTCATGTTTGTCACATTCCAACAGCTCTTCACCCATTCTTGTTTCTTCATGATGGTAAAAACCTCTGATCTTTTGTCTGCCTGTACGCTCTGCTCACATGTTTATTTTGCTCAAAACGTTTTCACCTGCAAATCTAAGGGGACGTTGTTGTGTCTGCAGCTGTCACATTGTGTATTGTACAAGGGTCCAGATGCTAACGCGACAAGTGCTTATCTCCATGCAAATCGTTGATTAAGGAAAGAAACAGTCGGATAATTTTTAAAAAAGGACATTATGAACCTGATAAAACACAGTTATTTACAACAAACCTGTTTGTTTTAGAATGCCTCATTTCTATGTTGGAAAAACGGTCGACGATGAATAGTCGAATACTACTGACTGTTAACACGCACTAACGAGCACACACGCCCGTCGCGGGTACCCCCTCCTTCAGGTGACGTCACAGGGGTACAAGGAGCGCGTGCGGCTCTGTTCTCGCGCAGTCCCCGGGTTCCGACAGACCACCGCCGAGCTGGAAGGAACGAACACGGTTCACTTTGAAGACTTTGACTTGTCACGTCAAAGTACGCGCAGTGAGCGAGCTGCTGGCGGCGCAGACGACTTCCGGCCGGAGATGGACGCAGCGCTGAGTGTGAAAGTTGGATTAGAGGAGAAGCACTGCGAGCTGCAGAGGATGAATCCAGCGCAGGGAGGCTGTCTGCTGCCAGAGGTACTCCATCCGTTTGTCTCCGTCTTTGTCGATGTGTGAGGGGACACGGACGTTCTCTGAGTGTGTCACATGACGTGGGGACAGAGTTTCCAGAAAGCCTGTTGCTTATCGCTCCTGTTCAAATGTTGTGTTATCTGACCAGTGTCTGTCTGTCTGTCTGTCTGTCTGTCTGTCTGTCCACGTCACATGTGTTTGTTCCCTCAGCCTCTATTTATCACCGTGAATACTGATGGGAATCTAACTGATGCTACAGGTGTCAACAGGAGACAACATGTTCTAAAAGAAAGTTGACCACAGCCATTTGGACTGTGTGTGTAGTTCACTATCGTTTATATATACACACAGTGTATATTCATTCATTCATGTATCTTCTGCTGCTTATTCCTGTTCACAGCATATATATATATATATATATATATATATATATATATACTGAGTGTGTGTGTGTGTGTGTGTGTGTGTGTGTATACACATTCACCGTTCACAGCTGGGATCAGCTGGGACCTGAGCCAGCAGCAGACAGTTAATGAATGAATGAGTGAATGTTAGTTGTTAATCTAATCCAAGTTGTTTCTATCTTTGTGTCCACCTGTGCCATCTATAATTACTATTTCTGCACACACCAAACTCACCCTCCTGGAATTAATGTTTTGTTTATGCCCACTTAAACACTGTGTACATAAGAACCCACTTGTTAGGGGAGTTAATTGTCCAGGAGTGATCTTCATTGTAATTAGACCCATTTGATCCACATCATGCACGTGAGAGAACAACTGGGGGCCTTGTCCATCTTGTATTTCTCCCAGCTAATAAATGTGCATTTTCATTAAAAACTCACACCTAAGTGAGTATATTAATTACTGGCAGGCACATCCGCTGCAGCGAGCCTAGATGCATCAGTCGCGCACACGCGGGTGAACTCCGTGAATTCATAAGTGATGCCTTGTGTCTGCCATTTTAAGAGCACATCTTTTTTGCGGGCCTGTTTCAATGCATTACAAACACACATTAGAACGTTAAGTCCCTCGAAGTGTATAAGCTACAACAGACTTCCATCATGCATACGGAGGAGAGCGCTGACATTACACAGCTCTGTACACCAGATGAGACTCCTCAGCATCCGCACACATCTGTGGAAGATGTACGTCTCTGATATTAGAAAGAAGAGTCAACTCCGTCGGTTGACTGGAGAGTTATTGTACCCTGGAGAAATAAAACAAATGTGCGTCAGCCTGGCTGTTTGCTGATGTGGTCACGGATGAAAACCATTCCTCTACCTTTGCTGCACTAGTATTCACCCTCTCCCTACTCACTGTCCATGATCTCACCTGCACATCGTCCACGTTTGAGCGAATGTATGAAAAATAATACTGATAATAACACGGAAATAGAATTTCGCAGCAGGTTTTCATCCCGTTGTACTTCAGCCTGAGTCAACAATAACCATTAAAACAAATCTGCATCATAAAGGAGGATTTATTGCAGGACATCTGTCTTTATATCTGCATTCAGTTTATCTTTCGCCTCATAAATTGTCAAGTGAGCGTACACCACAGTGTTGTCTGCAAAGCACTTTAGAATTTCCTGTCCACAAACATTCGCTTGTCCTGCGACTTTGATTTGTAACTCGCTGAGCCGAGCGTTCCGCCGGTCCGCCAAGAGAAGAGTTACGTCGGCTGTCAGTTTGTTCATCTGTTGCTGCTGGAGGAATGCGTGGAGGACGTTTCGCTCCTTTGGCCTCGGAGGAGAATGAAGCTGTTACGTGCTGAAACCGCGTTCGGTGCCACCGGCTTCGACTGACGTTCGCTCCCTCACCGCCAGCTCCTGGAGTGGTACAAACCGAGTAAACAGCGAGTGTGAAAGGACAACAGAGACGGATGAAAAAAGATATGATGATGGAAAAAGATAAAGAAGAGACACGTTCTTCTCCTGTATGTAGTTTACACAGGATGTAGTATATTTGATGGCGAGGTGGATTTATACACAAACAAACAAGTAAGTGGAATATAACTCTGGAAGCTAATTCAGTGAATAGTAGCCCGACACAGGGAGCCCCCAGTTTCCCCCCAGTGGGCTCGATGCATGTCACGGTTCAGTCAACCTGCTCGCAAAAACAAAGACAAACATCCCCACTGAGATGATGCTGGCCGGAGGTGGCGATAACAGGTGTGAGGTGGCGATGAGGCGTCGTCAAGTGGCCGTCGGTGTCCAGGCGTCCATTCAAAGGGGCCTACGTGATGGACCCGCGGGGGCTAAGAATAGCTGCCACTACAAAGACCCGTCACTCTGGAGTGGAGGCGATAAGGATCCGTCTCCGTTTCGCCGCTGGGCTCCACTTACCTCTTTGTGCCTTTCAGCTCGGAGCAGCTCGCCACAGACGCACGTACGCGAGCACGCTGGCATGTTGGTCATAGTTTGGGAGGATCTGATAACATCTCAGGGGCCAAATAACAGAAGCTGCACTGCCTCCATCTTTTCTGTCGTTTGGAAAAAAAAGACAAAAGGAAAAAAAATGCAGAGTGTGTTTATTCATTTATACAGGCAATTCAGCAAATCCAGTTGATCTCGGAGGCAGAGTGAGTAAGACCAACACGGGCTGGTAGTATGAAGGATGCTCTGTCCTAACAAACTGTTTCTTTACCACACCACCAACATTTACACTCGTTACAGCTGGTTTATCATCGAGACATGAGATGCTCGGCTGAAAAAAAAGAGGTTTCTTGCTTTGTGACCCTGTGTATGAAACACTCGCACGCATACATACATGTTCTTTGTGTGTGTGAGTGTGTGTTTATGCGCACGCGTTAACGGGAAGGATCAGAACCAATCCCTTCCTGTTAGTAGCAGGAAACATGGACTGCTGATTGAATAGACATTGACTCCCACGTTGCCTCCAGCCACCATGTTTGCGGGTGATTTCGCGGTCCCAACTCTCAGGCACGTGCCGAGTTAAACCGATAAGTTTGTTCAATCTCCCTGAGAACAGCGGATGCTGCGCTGGAAGCAGAGAGCGCCTCCTAATGAAACCTCTTCTAAACAAGCTCTTTCTCCTCCAGAAGAAAGCACAGTGACTTATAGCAGTAAACACACACACACACACACACACACACACCTGTAAATTAGTCCACTTTGTCATATGTGAGACAAATACCACCTGTGGGTTCTATTCTACCTTAAAACGACCGGCACGTTGCGTCGTCTTCTTGTTTGTACACACACGTTCTGTCTGTGTGCCCGCCGCTGTCGGGGTGGACCGTACTTCGTTCTACTACGTTCTACTACGTTCTCCGGACCGGGATCGGGTGTAAAGTCGCGGCACATTCCATCACTCCCTGTGTTCTGGAGAGCTGCCAGCATCGTCGCTTCCTGCGAAATGAATCAACGTGACACGCCGAAGGACCCGTGTGTCTCTTTGTGTTAGACACCATCAGTTGTATTAGTTGTTTTGCTTTAGTTTAATGTGGTTTATTTATGTTGCGATAAATCATTCAGCATCACTCCTACGTCCATGTTCTACGTAGTAAATAAAGCAGGAGCAGAGGGGAGACTCAGCGAACCGAAACACTTAAATTATAGCCTTCCTGTCTTCACGCAGTCTGTCCAGGAAAATACCACAAGGAATGTTTTTACGATTCTAGAGAGAAGAACAGATTCATTCGTTATTTCACATGTCACAGACGTCGTAGATCAACCCGCTGAGTCTTTAACAGAGAAACCTGCCGACCCACAGTTTCATGCAGGACTCTGTCTTCATGAGTAGTATTTTGAAGTCTCGTATGAAACTATGTGAACTATGAAAAGGAGTCGTAGCGAAGAGTCGACCGTCTTTGATAGCTGTGCTTATCAGATGTGAGGCAGTATCACCAAAAATATATTGCTCGCACCCATATGTTTGTGCTTAAATAATCTTTGTGAGCGACGTCTAGTAAAGTCTCCAGTCAGTCCACCTGTCCAGTAAATTCAGACATTTATGTTGTAGGTGGATGTAGATTTGGGGCGTCGCACATTGGAAAGGTCAGGACTGGAATCTGAGGCCTCACGGAGGACTGACGGAGGACTGACGGAGGACTGATGGAGGAGGAACAGACAGACAGCAGTGTGTCGTGATGATGGAAATAAACATCAGCTGACTGGGTCCAAGATGAATCATCAGATTGGGTTGGTGAATAATGAGCGACCTACACGCCTCAGTGTCATACGAGCAGCAGCCCTGCGTCTCCTCAGGGGTCACAGCAGGGTCGAAGCCCACATCAGATTTGGAGATGGAGATGATCGTGGCTGGTTCATGTCCCGCTTTGTTGAGTGGTTAATCTGACAGTCCTGGGGGGAAGGAGAGTTCCTCCTCAGTGCACAGAGAGACATTTCCAAGGAGGGTGGAGACTGCAGCAGAAACAGTCATTGCAGACTAATACCGGCAGATGTGTCAACGGGGGTGGGGTGGGGGGTGTATTTATTTAACATCATTTCAAACGGTACCTCGTCAGCCAAACTTTGCTCCATCAAACGTCATAAGTCATCTACAGTTAGGATGTTCACTGATTGTCTCAGCCTACTTTTTTCATCATGTTGTTTCATGTATTTATTGGTTACATTACTCATTCATGGACGTATTTTTTTCTTTTTCCTTTTTACATTGACTGCATCATCACTCCTCAGTTGATTGCTTCTTTTTTTTTACTCACTCTTTTTTTTTTCTTATTTTGTTTAATTTTCTTGCCTTTCTTTGCAGTTTTTTTAATATTATTTATGTTTTCATGGGTGAGGTTTTCCTATACCCCTCTGGGGTTTCATACCTCTCCGTTGCATATCCCAATTATAATAAATGTTCATATTATTTTAAATAATATGATAATAATAATTTGTACAACATAAATAAATAGAAAACAAAAAGAAATAAAACCCAACAAGGTTTTGCTTTTCCCCCCAAACTGTTTGTTCAGATCCACAAAGACACTAAAAATACCCCCAACCCCCGCAACGTGTTGGTCGAGGGTCAAGTGGAGCTGTATTTGCTCCCTGACGCAGCCTATTATCACAGTACAGAGCACAAACAACAGTTGCTTTATCTCCGCCACTGCTCAACTGGAAAGAGCTCCGGTGCTGCAGCACATAACAACTTCTCTCAGCCCACGAGTGAGTGATGTGTCAACGGGCTCGCTGTTCATTTCAGTGTGAAACCAAGCTTTTCAATATGTCCCCTGTTGTCCATTCAGAGGGACAATTTGCATAATTTGCTTCCAAATTAACTTAAAGTATGAATTTTGAATTCAGAATTTTGTTCTCTGCCTCAAATTGAAGCAGAGGTTGATCTGCTTGGAAGTACACTCGGGAAAGATCCACGTTTCCTGAGAAGTTCATGGAAAAGTCCTGGTTCTTTGTCCACCGGGTTTCAATTTGTCAACCAGCTTGTGTTTGCACCACACACAGATGAACAAATAACGTTTTGTGGATGAGGTAGTAACTAGAAATAAAAATCAATGACTGTCGCGTCCACATTTGAATTGAGTACTTGCAGTGCTGCTGCTTGTATCGATCCCGGCGGAAAGTCATGTTCTTATGCCTGGATTCCAGTGGTTCCCAACCCTGGTCCACGGGGAACGCCTGCACGGCATGTTTTAGATGTCGCCCAGGTGTGTCGGAGCAGGGGGACAACTAAAAAGGGTTTGAAACCACTGCTGTAGTCTCTGAACGCACATCTGGATGGGACAGTGGACTGAAAAACACAAAGGCCTTCGGTGGAGGTAAAACTGTGAGGTCACTGTAGAGCAGAATCTGTGCCTCCACTTAGAATCAGAAATCAATAGTCTACATTTGCAGTAATTGTGGTTTTAAAATGAAATTCACACAGACGAAGAAAAATCCCTAAAAGTGCAAAGATGGAAAAAACAAGGACCTTTTCTCCAAGAGAAATCAGAACACTCTGAGACCTCGGCGAGACCATTGCTTAGAGAATTATATAATCATCCCTTTGTAATTCACACATTGTTCACATCCCACCGAGCCTCATTTGGTAGTTTTAGTCCTCTTTGGAGAACAGAAAAAGGAAGAGATAATCGTGTCTCAGCCATTGTTGTGTATAAGTAGTATGGTGTGTTTCTGGGAGGAAAATACATTTGGTACATGATGTATTTTCTCCTGCTGGAGTCAGAACAGTTCATGTGTGATGAATATTCTCACTGCTGGGAAAAAAGAACCAAGTGTTTTTTCTGACAGTTAACACCTTCTGGATTTATGCTCCACACATATAAACAATGCACGTGTTTTATTGATTGTTTTTTTTTTTAAGAATTTATTTCACATGTGCTGAAACCCTTCAGTGATCTCTGCACCGAATAACGTCGTGTAACTCTGCTTACTCAAGTTTGAATCCCAGCCTCATGAGATTTCTAGAAAAGTCAAAAAAAATGAACATGAAATATTCAGTCCTTCAAGAATTGACTCATCCTCACTTTCCACTATTTTTAGATAGAATCACTTTGGAACGAAGGTTGACAAAATAGGAGACTAATATGTTCCAGCATGTGTTTCACCTGAATGAAGACTTGTGATTATTAGAGAAAGGTACAAAAGTTTTTAACTACTTGTGACGTTACATAATCACATAATGTGCACACACTCCATTTACATGTAACACACACTTACACACACACTCATTCTCTGCAGAGGGATGTGATGAAAAAAATGCCCCATGACCTAACCCATACCTACTTCGTAGGGTGTGAGTTTAGACATATGGTTGGACTGTTTTGGTTGCCTCACATTATTTTCCTTCTCTTGGTCTTTGCTTTCTTTCTTTCTGTCTTTTTTTTACAGCAGGATCACACAGACCGATGTAGAGTATTAGCGCTTAAAACAGCACATTGGTTTACAACATAGGCTCCGTGTAAACGTACAAAACCGGCCTCTAGTTCCAACAAACACCAGATTTCACAGCAGGTGATGGCTTCGGGTGGGTTCGTATGGGGGAGGGGGGGTCACTGAGAGGCAGGACAGACGCAAGGGGAAGGTGATTCAACCCACACGAGTTTTCATACTCTATGTACTGTATTCATCGAATATTCAGTCCTCTACATGGTGTTTGTCTCGACAAACAGATACGGGGTTTTTAATTTAGTTTCTTTTATCCAAAGGGATAAATAAAAGTAAATCTGAATCTGAATCTTTCTCGATAGGACATGGACAGCGCCACAGAATTGAGCAGCGTGATGTTGGTTCTGTTTCTTTCATTCCTTCCTACCTGTTCATCGCTGGCTGCTCTCTGCACCATAAATCATGGCCGCCACGTCCGCTCCACCGCGCTCTCCTGTCAAGCCACATCTCCTCTTCCCTTTTAAAGTGAAGCCATTAAATATGCCCTCCTAGCTCCCCCGAACTCTGTTGTCATGAACCAAACGTATCAAATATTCAGTGCACATGGAGCCTCTGCTGCTACGGACGATTCATGCCTTCACTACGTAGACAGCATCCGTCATATGGCCAACATCCTGCAGGTGTGACTTCATGATTAGGTATGAGTGAACGGATGTCAGTTAAAGAACCCCCCCCCCCCACACACACACACACACCGCTCCAGTTGGGTGACGCCTCTTCAGAGAGAGGCTATAATCAGTTGAGTACACACATACATACATACATAGAGTACACACACATCTGCTGTCATTCTACTCAGTACTGTACTATGTGTGATTCACTTCAGCAGGTCGATTGTCCATTGGTTGATTTGGTCGAGATCTAACCAACACACAGTACAGTGTGTACAGTACCTGTAGCTCTGAAGCTGCATCACAAGGGAATGACAAACCTGGACTGGCAGCAGAAAGACGCTTGAACTGTTTATTGGGACGACGGAATCGTCTGTGAAGCTTGGAAACAATGCTATACCAACTACCTCCGCAAATGCAATATGTGCAGACATGTGATGGGAATGGGGGGGTGTCTAAGGGACCATGGTAGAGGTGTGTTCTCTCACTGCACTGACCTACACTGACCACAGACAATTAGACTAGGGTCTAAAACAACAGTATGCAGCAAAAACACAAAGTAAAAAAAAACAAAATACACTGAAAAGGACAAAAGCAACAAAAAAACCCCAAAAACGATGTAACATTAAAAAAACAAACAACACCCCCCCCCCAATCCCATACCCAAGGGAGTCCATGGAGCCACGTTCTTCATTGAATGATATTCTATCACAAAGGTTTAGATCTGTTAATTTAAGTGGGTTTTTATCTTCTCTCTCAATTCGTCTATGAATCTCACATTCTCCTGTTTGGCCCCACCCATGAATATTAGACGTCAGAACTCTCACTGCACTTCTAATCAACACTATACACTACCGTTGAAAAGTTTGGGGTCACTTAGAAATGTCCTCTTTTTTGAAAGAAAAGCTTTTTTTCAATGACGACAACATTAAATGAATCCGACTGGTGTAGACATGTGGTCAATGACTATTGTAGCTGTGAACATCTGATTTTAATGGAATATCTACCTCCACCTACAGAGGCCGTTTCCACCAACCATCACTCCTGTGTGCTAATGCTACATTTTGTTAGCTAATCATGTTAAAAGGTGAATGGGGATTAGAAAACCTTTGCTCAATTATGTTTGCACACATGAAAACTGTTGATTAGAGAAGCTACAAAACTGGAATTGTCTGGACTTTTGAATGGTTGAACTGTTAATGTCAGGGTCGTATCTGTACTGGCATTTATATGTAGGTACCAGACACCAGGGAACGCCAGGGAGTGTGTGAAATAAAAAGATGATAACGTAAACCCCCCGCCCCCCACACACTTTATATCTTATTTCATATACATGAACAAATGGAGACAAATAATGTGTTATTTCTCAGGAGTGTACGTAAAATGTCTGTCTGTAGCTTCCTGGAGTGTAGGCAGATAACAGACAACACCTAGTATCACCCAGAATTATTCCTTTAAGCTGCTTGTTTGGAAGTGAATAGAATCAGTGTGAGGTCCCCATAAGAGCAGAAGAACAAGCAGAGTTTGTTCAGGAGAATAGCTGTGTGCTCATCTGTTTTACTACATAATTAGCGTCTGTTTGCCGATGACATTACCGGCTTTACGTGGCCACCTAAAGCTTTCGAACAGGCCCGTTATTTCCGGCTGACATATTTGCAGCTGCAGCTGTATTCAAAGAATCCTGACTGCTGTTTAATAATATATTTTGAAATTTAAAAGGATCTTTCTTCCGCTGGCTCTTCAACTTTCTGCAAAGAATTTCACTCATTGTTGCTTTCTATTGTACCGTTCTTGCGAGGCGAGGACATGTGACAACAGGGACGTCAACCAAAGGAAAAAAGGGATGACTGCAATGGAAATGAAACATGGACTTTGAATTTATTCAGCATACACACTCAATACGATACAGTCCTGGCCTATTTTACATGTAACCACACACACACACACACACACACACACAAAACACTCTCTTGGCAGTTCCATGTCGACTTGCACTGCACTTCCTAATGAACGACAGCCGATGGTGATGCTGGACACGTCCCCGTGAGACGCGATGATGCTGGAGATCTGCTGCCTAATTAGGCGATTGAAAAGAAAACCAGGCCAGCAGCATTGGATGACATTCAGTCCACACTCATGGATCCCTTGTCTGTCGTGCCTTTTCTTCGCTGTGTCTCATGGCCGAGTGTGTCTGTCGGTGACCTGCGCTGTTTGTGTGGTCGAATCATTTGTCTGAGTGGGGCCAAGTCGCAGAAAGCGAACGCCGAGCTTGTCGTGGGAAAAGAAATGATACTTGAGCTCACTTCAGGCGTCGCTGAAAGAAAAGAAGGGCTCGCTTTGCTGCTCTTATGTCCCTTAAACGGCTCTTTAAGAATACAACCGGGCATTACGTCTTCCATGTAAGAAGCAGATGGAGTCAACAACTGAGGAGGCACTGGGGAGCGCCGGGCGCAACCAAACAGATGGAGCGAACGTGGCACCTCCAGCAAACAGATATTTTGGGAGCATTACAGAGCACTTTACATAATGAGGGGCGAAGGCCTCAGGCGGTATGCGGTTGTGGAAAACCTGGAAAAATACATTTGAAAGAAATTAGTGTTTGATTCCCCAACAGTTGATCAATATTTAGATTTGTGTCGTTACTGAGTGACTTGTGCCAGCCCCCCCTCTGGGCCCGTTACTCATTGTTTGATAGTTCTGTTGTTCCCAGTCTGGCGACATGCATCGACCCACTGGTCATCACACGTTTGTACTGGTTTGAACGTGATTCATCTCAATGTACTAAAATATACTGTATTCATAATAATACAGTATATACATGTTTTTTCACTTATTTTTAGATGCTCTTCTAAAGGGGAAAGTAAACCCTGAAGTGTGTCTTCCAGTGTCAGGATGTGGGTTGGTGTGCTGTCATGCGTGCGAGTGTCAAAACCCAGCATGTGTGCGGAGAACAGACAAGATGGACGAGCAGATAATTCACTTTAGCACTTGGCTGAGAAAGCAGAGAGAAATCGAGTTTGTTCAGATCAGATAGCGACGCTGAAAGAAGGAAATGGAGTGAGATAACGCAGATGACGATTACATGCGATGGAGAAACACACGGGTGTTTTCAGTCTTCACAAGGACACAAAAGTCCTCACATTAGATTACAGTAGCTAATTTTGCAGGAAGAAGAATAACATCAATTGACCCCGTTGACCTCGTAGCCGTGTTATGTTTCAGGAAGCATTTAAGTCATCATTAGCGTCCACCGAGGCAGAATGGGGCTTGAAATGATTTACGTATTTGCCTTTAAGGACAAAATTATTGTCAGCTCTGTGGAGCTTCAACATCACCAGTTCTATTACACACACACACACACACACACGCAGGTTGGGTGGGAGCCAGCTGGGAAATTCCTGGTAAGCAGAGTAATATTTCACTCCCGTCCGCTTTAAATTAAAAGATAAGCCCGTTGTTGTTTTGTGTACTTCATCTTATTATCAACACATAAACACCACAACCAACACCGGATTAATCCCGCTCCAACACATCATGTAATGATGCCTGAACCATGAGTCTTCCAGTGAAGACGTTCCCAGCGTGCGCTCACATGCATTCACTCTCCAGAGACTTCTTCCAGTGTAAATTGAACGGGTTCTGATGACTGTGTTCATGGAATTCCAGCCCCAGTGCAGCGATGGAGCTCTCTCTCTGCGTATTGTAACAAGGTTCACGCACAGAGGCACGTTGTTTCCTGTCAGACTGTTGCAGAGAGTCTTAGTGGGACGGATGAGTTGATCGTCCTCTGGGAATTTCCTGAAGATGATAAAACGTGCGTCAGTGCCAGGTCTATACTTTCTGTTACAGTCCTTTGTGTTTTTATTGATTGTTTTCAATTTGCTGTTTTATTCACTGATCTTATTCATTTTCATTCATTTATTCATTCATTTTTTTGTTTTTTTTCCCTTATTACCCCAAACATTTCCTCCCTAATCAGGAAATATCATTTGACTTTTTCATATTTTCTTACATCTCATGGTCAGTGTTGGTTTGGGGGCAGTTGTAAACATTAAATTAGACTCAATGTAAGTAAATGGATTTTGTAGAATAGTATTTTCTTTTACTAGAACAAACTGTGTTGTGTCAGTCATGGACAGAGTTGCCTACAATCGTCGGTGTTGGGTCTCCTCCCCCGTCTCCGGTGTCCTCCCGAGCACACACTCTGACCTATTTCCTCTGAGCTTCTGTTGTGCAAATGATGAACTTGTCAGGCTAAATATGGTTTTGACGATGCAATCGCATGCAGCAGGAGCAGTGTGCATGACAAACCTGCACTTTCTGTAAGTGTTTGTTAAATTCCACGCTGGTGGCAAAGTGACAGAGCAGCTCGGGGTGGGGTGTATGTGTGTATGCGTGGGGGGGGGTGACATGGTGAAGGGACCATCACCTCGGCCCTTTCATAATTCAGCGGGTCTGTCTGAAGTCAGAAACATGACCTGGAGTCATATATTAGCGGCGCATACGGACGTTCTCTCTGCTCTGTTTGTCATCTGTAATGACAGTTTATTCCAGTCAGTCAATCAGCTGGACCCACCGTCTATCAGGACTGATCTCAGTCACATGAAAGTGTCGTCTGCGTCTCTCTGGAGGTTTCAGATCCGCTTTGTGCTTCTGCCAAGTGTTACATTCTTTCCGCTGTGAGTTTGTTTGCACGGTAACAGTATTGTCTGCTCGGGGATGAACTACCTTCTGAGACCAATCTGAAGTCCAAACTAAATGAGATTCGATGCTATTTCTTTTGCATCTACTTATTTCCTTTCCCCAAAGCCTGGTATCCCCACTGGACTTAATTAAGCAGATTTATCATTTGGTCTCGGCTCAGATAACGGTGTTTGTTCGGCAGACAGAATCTCTTGTCCCTGAACTTGAGCTCCTTTTGGACTAAAAAACAATGTTGTGCAGCTCCTGAGCCAGAACACACTTAATTTGTGTTTTAGTCCTGAACTTCTACTTGTTGAATTGTTAATTGTTCAGTCTCTTGTCTGATATAAGGATACAACTAGAGTCACATGACACTCTGTAAATGTTGAGGACAGTCAGTGAAATTTAGAAAGACGCTGGAAATTCGATGATATATAAGACACAAGACGGCGATGCAACTGATTGGTCAGTTGTACTTTCCCCTGTTCCTGGCGCCAGACAAGAACGTTGCAGTAATTCAGTTAAAGGCCGTTTGCTAATCAACCATAGAGGAAGGACAAATTACTGTAACGATCAGGGCTGCAAACAGGGCCAAAGACAATGTAGAGGGACCAGAACCACCTGGTACCACTGGCTCAGTACACAATGAATTCAGTGAATCAGTCCAGCGAATGATGAACTTTATGTTGGACTCGAAAACCCCCACTGGATGGAACGCTAGCGTGGTCGGCTGGTATGAACACGGCTGCAGTGAGTTCAGATGAGGAGACAAAAGATGGTCGGTAGTTTTGTCTTCCTCATTACATGTACTGTACTTTTGGGGAAGAAGCCCCTGAACATTTATATGTGTTGTAAGTATTGAGACCCAAAATGGTATAAGCTGTAGAATGTTTCAAAACAAAAGAATCTAAATAATGAAAGTGAATACTTAACACTTGCTGAAGCCATCTTTGTTTTAACTTCTTTCTTGTTTCCTTTTTGTACCAAATCTCAGACTGAGCTGATGTAAATGTCACAACTGCGTCTGTACGCAACACACAAATTCAACGCACACGCTGCCTGATGTAGGATAGAGTGGTTGAACGGGTTCAGGTGACGTATGCGCCCCCCATTCTGATGCTCAGGTGGATGCAGTTTTATTACACTGAGTGTTGGAGACGGTTTTTCTGGCTAGAACTGGAGGCAGGCACACACACGCACACACACACACACACACACACACACACACGTTTAAACATTTAAAGGGCAAGCTTCCAAAAGTCTGAGTGATGAATAGTGTGTTGAAATAAATGAATAGACTATTAGTATCATTTTTCCCACACAGAGGTCAGTATCAGACGGACCAAACGTTGCTTGACGGTTGTTGAACACCGTTCTTGCCAAGTTGAGATGGAAGATAATATAGAAACGGGGGTTGTTTGAAACAATCAGACGGGTCGTCAGTCAGATTTCTTTTAGGTGACTGCTGGTGTGCAGCACTAATCCTGGATTACAATCAACTCATAATCATCTCAACGCCTCACTTTGACATTTATAATTTACATTATTGTCCAGTTTGATATGAAAGAAGTTGTCTATTGAAATTGCAAGACCGTTTTCATTCCAGCATGTAAACTAGTGGTGGATGAACAAAAACAGTGTGGGACGCTGAAGCAGAGGCTGATAATCAAAGTCTGCCTGTTGCCTCCTTTGGAGTACAGTTTGCACACACACACACACACACACACACACCTCATGAAAGAGTGTACGAAACGCCTCCCACACATAACGCCCGTTGTCCAACAATACGCACAGTACAGGTACAAATGTGATGTGGACGTGAACAGGAAGACGTCGATAACCGGGCTGCAGGGTCACAGGGGATGTTTGTGGACACTTTGTTTTGTTTTCTTGCTTTGTGCACAAGTCAGCCACTGGATCGTGAAATGTGCTTTTGCAGGGAGACGCTGTGTCCATTCAACGCACAGTCAGTCATTCCTGCTGTGTGTCTAAATAAATATGAATCATCCGATGCTCTAGTTAGTTGGAAAATAATGGGGTGAAGTGACAGGGCCTAATCGCAAATAACTAATTCTGGTCTTTTAGCAAGCAAGTGATGAAAACGTTGCTTAATGCGCCGTGACAGAGAGAAAGATTTCATTGAAAAAGAAAGAAGGTAAAAACGCTATGGTCTGCTGTCGAGGAGGGAGAAGCAAATGTAAGGCTTGACATATTTTCCAAACACCGTCGTGCAGACACATGCCAGCAGGCAGCGAATGATTAGCCTGAGCCATGCTTGTCATGTCCGCTGACAAATCGAACAGACCTGACAACTGAAAGCCCAAATTAGGCTATGGCCATGATCGGGACGGTTCCATGCTTGTTTGCAGAGTGTATATACAACATCCCTCAGCAGGGGATGCTATCCCTCAAGCACGTCCTGGGTTATGTCCGCTCGGGGCAATTAACTAGATCGGGGTTTTTGGGGGGTTTTGGGAAATTTTTGAGATTTTTGGTGGTCTGTGGTCCACACAATGGCTGGTGTATTTATTGTTAAGGTAAAACTGAGAGTAAAACATGTTTTAACCTGTCGGTCAATGGTTTGCATATCGGGGTTGATTTTGGCAGCGTGATCACCGCAGCTCCATCCGTTAATTGGTGGAAGTAAGAAAGCCAACACAAATGTTAGAGCAAACAAAGAGGAGGGTTTAGTCAGACGGTAGAATTGGGAAATAAATTGTGTCTTTTAATCAATACACAGGACATAGGATGCATGTGCTCTTTGACATGGACACACACTCCATGGAAATGGACTTTTGTTGTCAGTCTGAAAGCTTTGCTTCGATTTGTGTGAACGGTTCATCGTTCCGTCTCAGTGGGTTAAAGAGAGTTCCTCAGGTGGCGTTGTCACCTCACATCAAACCCCGTCACGGGATTTCTTTTGTTTTCGATCGTATTTAGACCAAGCAGGACGTCATCGGGAAGCTGTCTGTCGTGTCCCTGCTGATAAGAGATGGGAACTGGAACCAAACAGCGTGCAGCGTGACAGTCAGTGGGGTTGTTTTGGTCCCTCAGCTGCAAATGTTAAGCCAGCCTGAAGAAACACAGGAGTGAACTCCAGTGGCAAACAAAGAGGAACAAGACTTCTACCGAAACCCAATACCCGTCTGTGACTCGGCTTCAGTCGTTTAGAAAAGCAGCAAAGCTGAAGAAGAAGCTGTTAACTGGAAGCTGCCTGCTCTGCAGACTGCACAGGTTTTATTTTGATTCAGCCTTTAGCACCAGTTACCCATTCATGAGCCATCTATCTGTATGCAGCAGGGGGAACAAGCTGTTTACTGCTTGAATTACATGTATTTCTAAGGTTCAAAGAAAGAGCCAGAGGTCCATGGAGATTAACATGCAGACAGGAAATCTGGTTTCCTGACATTTATACAGAAGAAAACAATGCAGCCCTCTCTGGCCGCTATGATTTGAAGACGGGTGCTTTTGTGTGCATCAAAAGGAAACAAAAGTTAGCAGCAGAACCGAATGAACATGAAGCAATCAGAGGCCACGCCCACACGGAGACGAGTTCAGGTGAATCCGCAAAACTGTTGATGGTTTGGACATCCAACGGCGTTTGGGAGCCCGAACGCGATCATTGTTGAAACCGAGAGTGATCTGGAGACGACACCGTTTCTCCTGCGTGTGTCCAACCTATACCCTCTTTCCTGAATCGATGACGCCAGAGCCCCGCCTCTCCTTTAGCCCACATGTGCTAACTCGCTCACCATGTGGCGGTCGTGCGTCTGTCCACACAAATGTCTCTTTTTTTTGTGCGATTTGCATTCTCCGCTATCTTATTCTGCTTCACATGAGTTTTGTGTGCGTGCTCCACATGTCTTCTGCTCTGTGATGGTGTATTTGTGTGGCAGCATTACAGCGCCACATACAGGCCTGGAGGAAGTATTACCGCGTATTCACTGGACTCGTGTGGAGTCCATTTCATGTGTACGGAAACGGTGTTTAAAACCACTTTAGTTCGTCTCCGTGTGAAGAATGTCACACTTTGGATGAAACAATCACCGATGTTGATCCCTCAGTCAACTCCTTCTACTTGTAGACTTATTTTGGCTGTTTTTGTACCTCAGCTGCTGACGTGGATACAGACATTTCAGCAAAAGGTCAAAGGTCTTAGCTTCCTGTACGCTCCGCTGTAAAGGAAAGAAATGAACTGGTGCTGTCAGTGCAGAACAAATCCTCACATCGACGCTTTGTCCCCATCGTCAAACCGAGGGTCTCTCATCCGACGTGCTCCTGCTCAGCGTATTATCTGCAGCCCTGAGGTATAAGTGGCGTGTGTTGCCTCGGTGTATTAAGTCAAAACAGGGGACGTCTTTGCATGCACCGCAGTTGCTCGGTAAGTTGTGTGTCACATTTTCTTTTTTTTGGAAACAGATTACTCTGATTTCACAGTGGGTCCACCTATGCGTCAGACAGCGGTTTGAAAGCGAAGATGGCCGTTGGTTACTGTCCTGCATCTCAGGCTACTGACGCTCGGGGCATTTTCTGAAGCGAGGAGTCATTGTTTGTTTGTTTTTAGTCCTTGCTGTGTCCACGTCCTCCCCCTTTATCATGTTCTTTGTTAGACAGTTCAATCAGATGAAAGGTAAGTACCCTCCAACAAACCACAGTAACGGTTCGTGGCCATGGAATATTGGGTTTTTATTGGTTGTTTCAGGGAATGTGTGCTATTCATGTGTACATGTTGACAACACAAACAGTGAATGAAATGAAACTGCTTTTATTCTGTAAAAGGAAGCAGTGTTTGTTTTTGGTTGCAGACTGAGCCAGATATGTTGTTTTCTTAATTTGCTGCAGAGGTTTGCAATCCTGAGACAAAGTGGCGTGTCTGCCACCTATGGACGGCTGCAGAGATCCAGCTTTCAATTCGGTGTCTGTTCTTTCAAGAAAGCAATTGGTGTATTTCAGTCTTGAAATGTGATTGACACTACGTGACATTTCATTTATAATTCAGTATTTTCATTTCACCTCCAATGTGCCACTAGTAACATTCACACATCAACATTATATCCTGTAGATATGGGCTCAGGTGTGTGTGTGTGTGTGTGTGTGTGTGTGTGTGTCTAGTAGAAGACCTTGGTGGCCGTGGTGTGCTGCAGCTCCTGCAGGATATTATCAGGATTGTGGAGCATAATGAAGTATAATTAGCCTCACACCTCAGACACCATTAGTTCCACTCCGGCTCCCACCGAGGGCTCATGCCTTTCCCATCACCCCACGTCAAGGTGATGTCAGCGGCTTTATCCTCTGCGACAAATCTGACAAATAAAACATGGGAGATGATTAAACATGTGTCGCTCTGCTTTTAGATATTTGTCATTTCTGAGCATGATATGCAATTGTTTGGTTCCTAGTTCAGCTTCGGGACTTTGTCTGACATAACTCAACTCTAAGTTGAGTCAAATTCAAATATTTACTTTTCCAACAAAACTTCATGCACGCTTGATGCATCCAAGAAGGACTCTTGGAATTGAATTCAGGTCAGATTGTCCTCAGATTTATGCGGCGACTTGATGATTTTCAGACGTTAATAATCAGGTCACCGATCTTTGCCTCTGCCCATCGTCCTTCTGGCAGAAATCCACGGAGTCTAGTTAATGATTGTTCCCGCTTGGTGCTAAGTCGCAGAAAGTGGAGCAGGTTGGCCGATGACGTGTGAGCCAGTGAGTCTGTGTGTTTGTGGGAGAGAAACGAGCGGCGAGGGAAACCCTCTGGACAACTGTCACACACGCCGTAAGCACGAGCATGTGAGGCCGTCTGCTGCAGCGAGCCACATGCTGACGAGTCGCGCGTTCACAGAATGGTTCCTGATCACTTTCTCCGGTAAGAGCTCCTCCTGAGTGTCACGTCGACAGGTCGACAGGTCGACAGGTCGACAGGTCCTGTGATGTCATTTGGTGGGATTTATTTGAATGTTAATTCCAGTGTCACAGATGAAAATCTAACACTGGGGAACTGATTTATGGATGTAAACAAGCCCATTCCCTCACGTCCAGACAATATCTGATCTGTAGAACAGGTACCTGTACAGTACCACAGTACTTCATATGTTGTAATACATGGAATAGTACACCAGACCATACTGAAATGTTGAGATGACTTTGATTTGATGTTTATTTGAGGGCAACGTCATGCAGTAATATTTCTGATGGATTTTCGCTGTGGATCTGTCTCATCCTTGGGGAGTGACGCGTTTAAAAAACATATATTCTTGTGCGATGTTTACAGCTCTCGTTGCGACTGGCCGACCCAAGCGTCCGTTTCTGTGGATTTCCCCTGGAGCTGTAAATCCGTCACGAACCGGAGAATAACTGTGTTTTGATGTAAATGTTGACGTCAGCACATGAAGTGAAGTGCTGAAAGAGACTTCAGCAGATTGCGATGTACAACCGTGCTGTGAAGTGAAGAGGACGGGTCCCGACCTCAGCAGAGAGCAGATCCCATCTTTCAGGCGCCCACGACAATCAGTCTGTCTGTTCTACAGCTAATGCGCGCTGCATCCTGTGGAAATTTACCCAACAGGTCATTTAGAACATAAGGCTCTTTGGTTTAGATGTTATCAGAGAACCTACTTCCAGTACATCACATGTAGTTTGTTCATTAAGTCTCCTGGTGGAGAGAACAACCCGTTCTTTAGAAGCTTTGAGATGTTGAGTCAAAACACCACACACATCTGTCGTTGCGCTTTGTGCTCGTATCTCTATGACCAAACACTTTTCCATCACGCGACAAAAGAAGCTGCACACACACGGCGTGAACTCGTCCCTCCTCTCTGCCACGAGAATAGAACAGAATGGAATTTGAAACGTTTTGGCCAAAAATGTTTCCATGGTCAAGGTGTTTTTTGCAGAAACGTTTCAGATTTCGTTCTGTTCTCCGACTTCGACCAAATCTTTCTCGACGGGGGGGTGGCGGTGTGTGTGTGTGTGTGTGTGTGGGGTGTTTATGGCATTGCTGCATCACACAGGTGAGTGACCTCTGGCACACACTGACAGCACGCCGACGAGCAGACACTGACAGGCTGTTAGATTGAAGTGGACAGCAGCCGACTGGGAGGAGCCGGTGAGCAGGTGACACAGGCGGCGGCTCCTCAAGCCTCTGTGGGGTTTTGGCTCGACCGCTGTGCTGCGACTGTCTCCAGCTCACTCCTCGCCAACTGTGGCCAAAGCACGCTGGTGTGTAAAGGTTTGACCAAGATGGAGATACCACTGGTCAGACTTAGATTTAGACCTGAAGAAGCTTCTCCGACGAGCTGGACCGTCACAGACCAACGGATCTTTGTGTGACTTCAACTGACTGTTGATGGACTGTGTGTCTCTGTGTTCTCCAGGTAGTGTGACAAGCGTAGATAAACCCCTTCCCTCCCTCCCTCCCTCCCTCCCTCCCTCCCCCCCCCCCCCCCCCCCCCCCCCCCCCCCCCCTCCTTCCCCTCCTCCCCCC